>CAUYPK010135198.1:0-24226 GCA_963574355.1 Loris lydekkerianus
GGAAGATTGGATGGGGGGTGGGGTGGGTGGTATGTAGGGAGGGATAACAGTCATCCAGACTGGGCAAGGACAACAGCCATCCAGACTCTCAGTGGGCAACAGGGAGAGAGGGAGGAAAGGGGAAAAGGAAGGAAGGAAGGAAAGAAGGAAAGAAGGAAAGGAGAAAGAGAAAAAGGAAGGAAAGAAGGGAGGGAGGGAAGGAAGGAGGGAAGGAGAGAGGAAAGGGAATAAGTGGGAGGGAGGGAGGGGGAAAGAAACAGAGGGAAGGAGAAGGAAAGAAAGGAAGGGAGGAAGGGAGGGAGGGAAGGAGGGAGGGATAACAGTCATCCAGACTGGGCAGGGGCAACAGCTATCCAGACTCTCAGTGCATGGGAAGGAGGGAGCAAGGAAGGAAGGAAGAAAGGAAAGAGGGAGAATTTTCTTTTCATAAAACAAAAAACTGGAGAGGCAGGTTCAGTTACAAATTTCATTTAATGGAAAAATTTCTTCTTACTGATATTACAAAGCATATATCAGCTACTGTGTGGATAGTATTTCCAGCTAATAGTGCTTTTTGATATGACCACTTTCTTGTTCATAAATTCTTTCATTCAGTCTGGCATTGCATTAGGGCAATAAAGTGATTTGTATTTCACTGAATTTCCATTTCCTAGGTTGTGATAGTAATACTGTTCAATATAAATGACTTTATAACCCATTATTAAATATTTGGCAAGCATTCTGCCTATGGTCAACACATTAGAAAAGCAGAACCAAAACCTTATAGCCAAGAATGGAATCAGCAACCAGTGAAGTAGATATATATCATTAAAAAATAATAAAAATCAAGTAATAACCAGATTAACTTCAATGGATTCTCAAGTATGAAGGTATAGAGTTTCAATTTCTAGCAAATTCTTGGAAGGAACTTATCTCACAAGTTAGGGACCCTTTTTCCCCCTTTTTTCCAACCTCCTCCTCTCCACACACATGAGTTTCACTGACACCTTGACCTTCTACTCCTTCCCCATCCCCTGCCCACCCCACACACATTCTCATTTACATTGGGTGAAATTTCTTCACCTGCGTTTTTAATTAACTGACTTTCACTTCATTGCCCTCAACACATATGTTTTTTGCCTGAGAGAAAGTAGACCTTTTTTACAAATAGTTACAGGCTGAATTAAATTTAAGCATTAGTTCAATGCCCTATGACTTCCTTGAGGACTTCTTGTTTCAATGGTCAGGTCTGCTAGTGAAGTAGTAAATGATAAATTTATTTTTGTTATCAACCAACCTCTGAAAATTTGGAGGGTATTATTAATCTTGATCATATATTCTCCATTTGGACATATGATGTCTTTGTCTTCTGGTAGGACTCTTTGAGGAATAATCATAAGCAACCATTTTTCTAAAACTCTTAGTATCTCTGTAATCTGGGCTTTCTGATCATAGATCAACCTGTATTATGCCTTTCTCCAGCTTCTTCCTGGAAGGAAAGAAAGGTCAAGAACACTTCTGAGAGGTGACAATGGGCATGGTACTTCATGGGTTCACCTTGCTACCACAAAGTGTCTCCAGGGCCACTATGCAAGACACATTTGATTAAGTCATGGAGCTATAAGATCAGCTGCTCTCTGATCCACTCCTTCCTCAGCTTAAAGAATGGCAAGTCCCAACCAAACTTGACAACTCTATCCCAACTTGTACTAGCAGCTTTTAAACTTTAAAGATAATCAAAATGACATAGGGCAACTTGTCAAAGCAGATGCTTTGCACCCACTACCAAGGACATTTGAAATGATGACAAGAGATCTAAATTTTTAACAAGCGCTCCCATGTTATTTTGAGAGGGGTTGTCTTTGCACTATAATACTGAGAAAATGACTGGCCTTCCATCTATGACACAGGCTATTATGTTTTTATTAGTTTCACTTTATTATTCCTGTGACTCCGTAGAGATTGCCAGCAGAGATTCAGTAGAGTTTCCTTTTTCAAGTAACCAGAAAGGAACATCAAGGAAATCCCATTTGTAAGGCTTGTTTCTCTGCTGCCAGTCCTATCAGCATCTATACTTCTAATACCTTGCTAATGATATTTGCTTAATAATTTTACAATTTCTGCTTAACCAGGCAAATAATTGAGTTATAACTATCAGGTACACTTTTTAAAAAGCGTTCGTTTGCACGTCAAAGCACAAAGAATTATCACATTATAGAATGAGGCACAAACATAAATATGTGGTAGAAGTATATTTGCTAGGAAGAAAAATAAGTCTAAAGTCACAAGACAATGACCAAAAAAAATGACATAATAATTTGGCCTTTCTCTTAGATAATAACCTGACCTCTTTTTCTCTTTGATTCAAACTAGGTAATTTCTTGAAAGCTTATTCTCTGTTCTTTCTGTTTTTATCCAAGTTGCTAGGTCAAGAGATAAATAGCGAGACAAAGAGTAATGGCTCAAATTCTGAGATGCCTGCCAAATCTTCCGAGAACCTCCAGAATTTACTGAGCCTGGAGGATAGCTTTTGTGATCTTCTTCTGTGAAATCTAGTACTGTGTCAGTTTCCTAGGGCCTAAAGTGTGCTTTCTTAAAGGACCTCAAGATTTATTCCCCCTTGCCTTAAATGAGTGCAAATGTGTTTTGTTGAAATTTCCCAAGAAGTAACTGCATTTACTATGGAATCCTCCATTGTTTATGGGCCCGATGAAAGCATTTGGCACTTAATGATTCCCAGACTATTTCAACTTAAAAAAAAAAATCAAGCAAAGAAAAGAAAAAATGGGGAAAACTAAATGTTTTGCACACTACAAATAAAATATGTGGATGTTTAAAACCTACAAGTAAATGAACGCAGTGACTTGCCGCGGCTGAAAAATTTTAGAGACTGTTGACCTGTTCCAATGAGGAAAATGAAACAAGAGAGAAAGTGACTGAGAGCAAGGTATTCAGGTGGCCCTGTGAAATTCAAATCGGTTGCTGTTAGCCCTGGTTTAATTATCTTCCCCTCACTCACAGTTAGTTTTCCCACAAATGTTAATACTCTCGATGAACTCTCACCCCTTGTTTCAGTCTGACCATTTGTCAGCACTTTAGGAAGTAATGTATCCTGCTCCACCCCTAACCAATTAGAGGCACCACTCTATAGGGCAGAGGAACAGAGGGTAAATTTTGCATGGCTGCAACATTCTATAGACAAATTACGAATTTCACCAAATTACTTTGGGAGAAAGAAATTTACAAGTAGTTTTTTTCCTTAGCAGACACCACCAATTTAAAATTGGCTTCAGAATACTTACAATATATGATAAAGCTGACAATTTATATGAGGCCAATATTAAATTCCTTTATTGCTGTGATTAGGTCATATCTGAACTGTGCAGAAGGTCTGTATCAGTTGAAATATATCTTCTGATGTAAGAAAACAATCAGAAAGACTTGATTGGAATTTTAAAGCTTCCATTTTATTAAACAAAAAAGCCAATAGATTGTTACATTGTTTGCATTTCTTAGGTAAAGTTCAAAGTATACTTGAGCCCTTCACCAGGGGGCTGTGCTGTGTACCCTTATACTGTGCACCTTGGGTGAGAGCACGCCAATTCCCCTCCCGTCTCCCCTCTCCTTTTACCATAATCGTTTATACCCTCATATTAGTCTGACATTAAAAACAATAAATAAATAAAACCAACAGAATTTACCCAATTACTTTGTCAAGATTGTTTAAAAGAGAGGTTAAAACAACAAAAATTCTGTAGTTAGATACTTTTCCTTCCTAATTTTTTATTTCCAAAATTCAAAGTATAGAACTCTAAATGCACTAACTCTAAGGGTTCATTATTTACTATTTGATAAGCATCTAAAAGGTAGTGAGAGCAGAACACTCACCATTTTTCCAGGACTCCTATTAGCAACGTTTCTATAGTAGCTAAGTTTGATTCCCTCCTACAGGTGTCCGCTACCTTCTGGAACCCCCAATCCAATGAGTGTCACTATGTTCCACCCTGGTTTCCTCAAGGACTTCAATTCAGTCACCTCTCAGAAATATCCTGCCTGTCAATAAGGCATCCTCCAAAATAACCTCTCCCTCCAACTCTTCTTACCTTTCCAATTATCAATACTCCTTTAGATCTGAGCCAGCATTATCATTTCAAATGATAATGACATTTGAAATTCTGGAAAAGCAAAAATCCCTCTGTTTTTCATTTGTATCATTTACTTTTAGTCAGGTTTTGTTCATAAACAACATAAATGAATTCTGGAATGCTGTAGCTTCATACGGTATTTAGTATCTGCACTCTCAGAACCAGAGAGATCCTTTCTCTCTCGGTGTCCATGCCTTCCTCCTGTCCTGGAAAGGGCCTTGATCGGCCGTATTGGATTGGCCAAGAAGGACAATGGCGAAGTCCAGTGAGATGGGACCAGTGATTAGTTAGCAAAGACCAGTTCTGAACTCCTGTGGCAGGGAAGCAAGTGCTGTGGTTGGTAACCTGAGGTTTGGGCAACAGGAAAAGAACGAAAAGAAGAGCATTTTACTATGACCACCTGTGGATTGAATGACATATTGGAGATGTTTCCATTCCTTAAGAATGCTTGATACTAAAATTCTTTCTAATGGTGGGATCACTGTAATTAGGCTGGGATATTGAAAAAAATTATTTTATTAAAGGTGCCTTCCAGAATCCCCTTGAGGATAGCTCATCTTCTTGCTTTTTATTTTATCTCTAAGAAGATCTAGTTCCCATGGTTTGCTGCTCTTTGTAAATATATGTGCATTTACCCCTTTCCAAAAGACACTTGAGAAATGAATCAACAAAGAACCAAACACACACATATCTCTAATCTCCATTGCAATCCATACAAATGTACAGAGAAACTGGTCTCCAGTTCTTTTCTATAACATTACTATAAACAGATCCTTCTCAGTAGATGTAGAATCTCATTGTTATTGAAGTAAGTCAAGTAAAAAGGAAAAGAAATATAGAGGCTACAGATTTTTGACAAAGATGAGATTCTTCAACCTCAACTCTCCAACTTTGATGAAAGACTATCTTTACTTACTTTGTTATAAATTAGACAGAATCTTGGAATTACTTCACACAAAACTACCCTCAAGGACTCTTTGAACTTGATATAATTTATGTTGTTTTTATTTATTTGGAAATTTACCTCTTTGCTAAAGATAATGAATTCCTGACAGGGATCTTAGCTTTCAGACATTCGACATCAGGTAAAATCTTGCCCAGTGTTTCCCTGAACAACTATGAAATCGGGTATAGAACTGTGCAGAATCTGAGAAATTTTTTAAAAGTAAATACTACCTCAACAATAAATTTGTACATTAAGCACAGATGTTGAGCCAGGTTAAGACTATTGTAGGTAGCCAGGATAATTTAAAGCTGGAATATCAGAGTGAGGCTGGGAATGATGTGCTTCCGTTACATGGCACTGGAATCTAGTATTAATAGCTTCTCTGTGGTGACATGGTTATAACATCTCAACAGAAAAGAATATTGCATTTGTAACTTGAATTAATATCAAATTCTAAAAGTTCTCAACATTTTTCAAATTTTACCCAGGGCTAAATTATCCATTTATTATTTCAAAAAATAATCTTTTTCTCAGAGTAGTGTTGAAACATCCCGATTCATCCAGAAACACGTTTCTTTCAGGGTTTCTCTGTTTGCCTCTCTCTCTCTCCCTCTCTCACATATATGCATATAACACACACACACGCACAGACACACATGCACGTGTGCAAATACAAAAAAAATGTGTTCTTCCTCTAGTGAATTTTCATTGCATTCAGTTGAAAATCTCTTGACACCACACAGGACTTAAGACACAATTCCTTGAGTAACTTGAATTAGGCCTGGATCTTGATATTACTTTGGTTCAAAACTCTTTGTGAAGCTTTCCAAAATTCTGTCACCCTTTTGTATTCATTCTCTACATAGTTGTCAAAGTGCCTCGGTACAAGAATGCCATGGCAGTGTTCAGCCCAGGATTATCCATAAAAAATTTTGACCATATGCACGGTATGAAGCAAGATGCCCTGGCAGCTATTACAAAGCAAGTAGAAATTAAGCAGATTATAACTTTTAAAAAGTCATTGGGACAGAGATTCAAACAAAGAGGCATAAAAATGGGTGGTTAGAAACCACAGCAACTGCCAGGACATCTGTATGTAGCTTTAAGGAACTTGTTAATCATTTTCAGCATTTTGAGCAGATTTCAGGCTGTCTGGAAGTCCTAAAAGGAAAAGCTTAAGTATACTTTTCACATGGTAGGGGAAAATGCTAAATAGTGTATTATGCGTTCTCCCATTTTATCATGGGGTGATGGTGTCATATTTTTGACTATATGTATGGATCTTAATTACAGCTTCTATTTATTTATAAGCCAAGGTGCAACAAAAAAAACAGTCAATGACAAATATGTGTAGATGGGTGCATGGATTCATAATGCATGTATACAAATGTATATATGATCTCTAATAAATATTGAGGGACTGATATTCTACTTTTGTGAATATTTTAGATAATACTATTAAGTCATATCAAGCATAAAGAATTTTTTTAAATAAGTTCACCTTTTTATGACTAATGTATTATTATCTCCTCACATTTAAAATAATTATTTTAATATTTTAAAATATTCTTAATGACAAATTGGTTTTAAAATCCATAGATACCTAGAAATAGTTTTTAATGTACTTTTGCATTTTCTATCAGCACACAGAATTATTTATGTCACTGTAACACCAACATTTTCACTACTATTACTGGGTCTACTTTTGGCCATACTCCCTACGTCCTTCCATTTACCCTTCCTATTACTGTTTGAGATGATTAACAAGGTTGTCAAGCTAGTTCAACGTGTCATTTTAAGAATAAAAATACTCAAATTAAAAAAAAAAAAAAGAATACCAGACTAGTCATCCCTAAGGCAGCTTTATCCAACTTCCCAACATACCTTTTATGAAAGCCAAGAAAAATATAAAATTCACAACGAAAATTAGGACAGCTTATTTAGAAAATATTCCATATGCCACATGACAAATTATATTAAACTGAAAAATTCAACTGATGGTCCCAGGATGAAGAGCATCCCCACTTAAGGGGAGGTGGGAAGAACTGCTAGCTTTCTTTTAAGCTCTTCCCACTGGATGAGCTACACAACGTACAGTCCAACAAGAAAACAAAGCAGGTGCCCCACTATTAAATAGGGGGCATATGTGGTTGATCCAGTGTGCCTTTCTTGCTGAAACTAACTCCAACCCTACTGTCCACCCCAATACCTCAAAAGACACACACACTCGTGTCTGCACACACATACATTCATAAATACTTCTTCATCCTTGTAGAAATTAAAACTTAAAGAAAACAAGTAGGCAGGAAGAGAGTAAAATGGGTTGGAAAAAGAGAAATCAGAGTGGTTTACAACATTTTGGAAAATCTATCACTCTATAGATTTATAGATTGCAGAAAAAGTTTTAATACATCAAAAAATAGTGATGATATTAGTATATTTTTATTTGCCTTGCACTATAATATTTATAGTTAAGATAAGATTTTCAAACTCTGAGAATTTGGCTAGGAGCTGTTCACAGTAATTCTGCACAGGCAAATGACAGCACTAGAAAAAAATAAATATGACATCAGTGAAATAAGGACAGGAGTAGTCAGCACAGCTTCCTGAAGAAATCACCAGGTCTGGAGAGACCTCTACTCTTTCCAACAGCAATTAGGAAAAGGAAGCCAGAGTCTTTCAAATATTACAGAGCAAGAGAAATAAAATCTCACACTGAAAACTAAGTACCTGAGCATGTCACTGAGTAGCCAAGAGCATTGCTCAGAAAAGTTTGGCATTCTCAGAAAACACAAAAAAAGACATAGAGGCCCACGTGAAATAGGCATAAAAGCCTTTTAGAGGCTGATGTTTTTAAAGATACTATGTTTTAAAAGATTCGAAACTATGAATAGTGAGATAGGTTAGCTGGAAGCAACACTGATTAAAAAACATACTATAAAGCTACTGTACTTAAAACAGAATGGTACTGGCATGCAAACTGACAAACAGACCAATGTAACAGATAGAGAGCCCAGAAATCAAGCCATACATATATGTCAACTAATTGTTCACAAGATGGCAAGAATGCATAATGGGGAAGGGATAGTTTCTTCAACAAATGGTATTGGGAAAACTTCATATCCACATCTTTATCTTACACAATACACAAAAATAAGCTTAAAATGTATTAAAGAATGTATCTATGTAAAGAATACATAAATGTATTTATGCATGTTTAAATACATAAAATCTGAAATCATAAAACTCCTAGAAGAAAACAAAATAAAAAGCTTCCTGACTGGTCTTGGCAATAACTTCTTGTATATAACATCAGAAACACAGATGACAAAAGCAAAAAAGGCAAATAGGACTACATCCAACTAAAAAGCTTCTGCACAACAGAGGAAACAATCAACAATGTGAAAAGAAAGCTTGCAAAATAGGAGAAAGTATTCAAAACCTCATGTCCTATAAGGAATTCATATCCAAAATATATGAGGAACTCCTACAACTCATTAGCAAAAAAATCAAATTCATTCGAATAAAAAATGAAAAAGCACTTAAAGAATTATTTCTCTAATGTTATTAGTAAGACATATAAATGGCTAAAAATATGAAATGATACTCAGCATTGCTAATCATCAGAAAAATGCAAATCAAAACCACATGAGATAAGTACCTTAACACCTGTTAGGATAATGATTACAAAAACACACACACAGAGTTAACAAGAATTGGTAAGGCATTGTGGTGGGTGCCTGTAGTCCCAGCTACTTGGGAGGCTGAGGAAAGAGAATCACCTAAGCCCAGGAGTTGGAAGTTGCTGTGAGCTGTGATGCCACAGCACTCTACCAAAGGCAACAAAGTGAGACTCTGTCTCAACAACAATAAAAAAACAAACAAACAAACAAAAAAACAAGAATTGGTAAGGATGGGGTGAAAGGGGAACCCTTGTAAACTGTTGTTGTAAACATGAAATGGTGCCATCACTGTAGAAAACATGATGGAGCATAGCAAAAAGTTAAAAATGGAATTACAATATGATCCAGTAATTTCACTTTGGGGTCTATATCCAAAACAAATGGAAATCAGGATCTTGAAATAACCTGCACACTGATACTTAGTGCAACATTATTCATAATAGCCAAGGTATGAAAACAACCCAAATGCCTATTAACAAAATGAGATTAAAAAAAAAATGTGCTATATGCATAAAATAAAATATTATCAGCCTTTAAAAAAAAAAAAAAAAAGGAAATCCTACTATTTTTGACAACATGGTTGGACCTGGAAGACATAAGTGAATAGTAATAGGACATATACCGCCTAATTCTTCTCATATGCTACATCTAAAATAATCAAGTATATACAAATGGTGAATAGAATAGTGATTACCCAGGGGATGGGCAATGGAAGTAAGAACACACAACGTTATAGATCTACAAGATGAATGAGTTTCAGAGATCTGCTGTACAACATAGTACCTATCATTAACAATAGGGCATTGCCTGCTTAAAAATTTGTGAGGAAGGTGGATCTCATGTTAAGTGTTTTTAGCACAAAAAGGGAACAGGAGGAAACTTCCAAAGTGGATGGATATCTTTATTATTTTGATTGTACTGATAGTTTCAGAAGTATACACGTATGTCCAAACTCACCAAATTGTAAACATTAATCAGGTGCAGTTTTTTATGTACCAATTATACCTCAATAAAGCTAGAGGAAAAAATGAGATGGATTACGTGAGGAAAGCTCATACAGCAATAATAAAATACCTATTAAAGATAATAAAAAGTAAAATTGGCAGAAAATGTAAAAGAAATCCTAATTTGGAGAATAAGACAGAATTAATTTTCCAATAATTCAGAGGACAATGGCATAAGGAAAGGAAAACAGTAAGAGTTTATAATTTTAAAAAGCATAGAACAGGAATATAAGCATATAATACTAGAAATCACAAGGTCTAAAACAGAAGCAAAATTGAAATACAGGCTGGCGACCGCACATGAACTTTATGGCCATCCTGCGTTTAGAGGAATAAAAAATGTTTGTGTGCTACACTAATCTCCAATCTATAGAGGCGCTGTAATCTTTGAGCACAAAAATCATGCAGACTCTTATCTCGGTATGTCCATAAAAAAATAGAGTTACATTGATAAAAAAGGAAATACACTAAAACACCCAGGCATTTCTCAGTTTCATAGAAACAGGAGCCCTTACTTCTTTCAAATGGAATGGTAAATGACAGCAAAAGATAAACTTCTTATGTTTGAGGCAAAAACCAAAGATCCCCAAAATTACACATGCTCCCAAGCTGTGCTTATGTGTACCAACCACAAAAAAGAAAGATGTTTTCAGGAGAGTTATGTGCAAGAGCTCAGGACATGTAGTGCTAACATATGGAGCTTGAACAACTTAATAGAGAATAGTATTTCAACAGGTAGAGATGAATCAAACATAATTTTAAGATAGACAGGTTTCTATGTAAAAAGACTCATGGTAAATCTTAAGTAGAGTTCGATAATACACGCATAAATTTAAGGTAAATGCTTAAGCTTTTTCTTTAAACAACATACGTGGAAAAAATAATATTTTAATTATTTAATTTAACAATATAATTATTTGAATTTAATTTAATGAAAATATTAACTTAGTGATAATCTATGTGGAAGTCTCTGGATTAATAGGCACAATTTCAAGTGACCACGGAGCCTGAGGAATGAGGTGGCTGGGTAAACAGGACCTGCCTTGATGAACAGCAAAGACACTTACGGTTGTTTTGGTCATCAATACAGCAATGGTCCCATAAGACTATAATACTGGTTTTTTTTTTCTGTAGCTTTTCTATATTTAATCATGAATGGATACATAAATGCTCATCATCGTGTTATGATTGCCTACACTATCCAGTACAGTAACATGCTGCACTGGTTTGAGGAGCAATAGACTATATCACACAGCATAGGTGTGCGGTAGGTTATAACATGTAGGTTTGCACAGAAAGTGCAGTCTGTGATGTCTGCATAATGGCAGAATTGCCTAGAGACGAATTTTTCCAAATGTATGCCTGTAATCACATAACACATGAGCGGGTATACCATCCAAGGAGCAAAATCTATCGACCTCCCAACATTTATATGGGAGCAATCGACAAATTTCAAGAGAAGCCAGAAATCCATATGTTAATTTATAGCATTGTAATTTTTAAATTTGCACAGGCAACCTAACTATTACAAAATGTACTGGAGGATTCCAAATAAAACAAATGTTTGTGATTTGAGCCATTGCTAACCAGGTTTTAACCATGACACTCAAAACAAATTTATCTTTTCAGATAGACTTTTCAGTTTTAGAATTACAAAGACATTCTTTGTACTGTGGGTAGAAAGGCTTTATATTTGGGGGGATAAAATGGCCCCTCAAAAGATTGTATTAGAAAATGAGAAAAAAATTTTTCAAATTAGAAATATATGGATTATAAGTGTTTAAAGCAAAAGTATAGTAGCAACATTTTCAACTTTTAAATTATTAGTTAAGACAAAGCAAACCAAACATTGGTGGATAGGAATATCTTGCTATGCAGATGTCTGTTGTTTGCAAAATTCAAAAAGACTCTAAAGTGTTAAAAATAAAATGGTAGTGAATTATTACATAAATACTACTAAAAAGAAAACAGGAGAGGACAAAATTATTATGAAACTAAGTAAATCTACAAGGTAAAAATGTAGCAAATTGATCAAAACATGTAATTTCATTCTGAAATATGATCTTTAAATATAGAAAATCATAATATTGTAAATATAAAGTAAATATCAATACAAGGAAAAATTTATAAAGGCACACATTTTGTGAGTAATTTCAACTTTTTAAAATGTCTATACAGATACCAATGTCTGTGTAAACACTAGTCCGTAAAGAATATCTAAAAAAAATCATTTAAAGCATTAAGTTATACCTACATTTCTAACCATTAACTGCTTTTGTTTCTCTTTGATTCTACCTTGTGGAATGACTGAGTTGGAGGTAACTAAAATTTCCAATATAGATTATTTAGGAAGTAACAATGAAATATATGGGGGATATGGCCAACGTCATAGTGGCAATTGTATACCCCTCACTGCTTTCTCAATCTAACCTCCCACAAAAGATTTTATAATTTCATAGTAGGGGTGAGTACATTGGATACTTTCTCTTCCATTCCTGCATCGTTTTTCATAGGCTGGAATCTGGAACCCACGGTCGCACGACTCCCGGCTGGTGGCTAATATGGCTGATGCTGTAAAAGCAGAGAGGCTGAACTTTTAATTTATTTTCTTATTGGTCCCCCACTTGGTTCCCATGCTTTCAGGGTGGAGACCTGGGCTAGCTAAAGAAACACAGGCTTCTTGACTTCAACCTTGCCATATCACAGTCTTTGCAGAAATTGTGGTCATTTTTATCTGCTCTTGTTAGGTATTTTGTAAGTAACGTATGGTTGTGACCACTTCTTCTTCTAAAGTTAAAGTGTAATGCCTGTTTCTTACTTTTATTACATCAGTACCGTTAAAAAGTAAAGCTGTGGCCAAGTGTAATCTTAGCGCTCTAGGAGTCTGAGGTAAGTGGATTGCTTGAGCTCAAGAGTTCGAGACCAGGCTGAACAAGAGCAAGATCCGTCTCTACTAAAACAGAAAAACCGAGGCAAGAAAATAGCTTGAGCCCGAGAGTTTGAGGTTGCTGTGAGCTACGATGACACCATGGCACTCTACCCAGGGCAACATTGTGAGACTCTATCTCAAAAACTAACTAAAGAAAGAAAGAAAGAAATAAAAAGTAAAGCTGTGTCCTACATTCAGAATTGCTAACAAAGGAGCTACATTTAAACCTGTAGTTCAGGGAATTTACCTATTAGTTCTAGCTAAAGACCTTAGTGTAATGGTAACTTAAGATAGAAATTCTTAATATCCCCTTGGGTGCAAATTCAGACTCCTAACTAAAATTCAATTAAAAAGAAAGAAGACTAAACGTAAAATACCAACTCTATATAATGGACTTGCCATTGCTTTCATCTCCATACTTAATTGACACATTTCATAATTTATGTCTTTCAGACCCTGAATAGTTCACCTGCAGGAGAGAGACCCTGGGTACTGTGCTTATACACTACACTGATCACAAGGCACAGAATTCTCCCCCCCCCCCCCACTAAAAAGGAACAGATCAATCCATTCTGTGTGACTAGAGCAGCCTGCTCCAAACCATTCACTTACATCACTTTCTCCTGACCTTGCTTTAGAGGGTGGCGTGTCAGCAGCACCCACCAATGGGCATTCCTTTCTAGAGTTAGGAGAAATCGCCAGTTATGTCAAAGGACCTATTTTCCTGTCGATTGATACAAATACATTAAAAAGTACAGTCACCCAGATGACTACAGATGTCAAGTCATAAACTTGATTAAATTTTAAGTGAAGCATCATTCAGACATAAAGTATACGCAGCCAAGACCAGCCCTGCCTCTGCTATCAATAAGCACAGAACCATCACTGGAAATTTCACCTGCAACACTTACCAGAGCCGCCAAGCAGAGGGTGGTGGGATTTATACTTTTGGCCCTGACTAATGCCACAATTACTTGAAATATCATATGCTTCCACAGAGCTATATTTTTATAACTAATATTAATATTTCCCCCACCAAAAAAAGATAAGATGTAGTTCATATCATGTAACTCAGTATAATGTCATGAAGTTAGGCTTAGAATAAATTAGTTCTACAAATGGAATTTTAAGTAAGAATAAAAGCATGTGGGGGGGGAGCACAATGAGGTTCCTGAAACAGTGCAATAAAATCTAAAAAAGGCAAGTGTGCAAACTCACAGGAATAGTAAGCTGTATAAACATAGAAACAGCACGGGTCCGGGAGAAGAACACAACCAGAACGGACCTGCAGGTGTGAACTTCCAAGACAAGGGGGGGCCTATGGCCACAGGGCTGGGGCTCCTGAACAGAAGGAGCAAGGTGAGTCCCTCGGAGGCATCTTTCCTGTTTCGGAGGGGGAGGGAAAAGCGCTCTGAATCCTCCTTCTGTTCAAACTCCAAATTCTCAGCTTTAGAAATTTGAACTATGACATTTTCTTTGCAACCCAGAATATTCACACACATGTATAGAAATGATGTGCTTTGGTGTTTTCTATTCTATTCCATTTCATCCTGTTAAAATTCCGGTTAAGTCACATGTTATCTCCACCCAACATTCTTTTGTTGAAGTCTTAACCCCTAATCCTTCGGAAGGTGACCTGATTGGGAGATTGTGTTTTTGCAGAGCTAATCAAATGAAATGAGGGCCTCAGGGTGGGCCCCAGTCTGATATGTCTGTGGTCCTTATAAACAGGGGCAACTAAGCACAGCATTGAAGGCCACGGGTGTGAAGACATGTGAGGAGAAGATGGCCTGCTACGTCCAAGGAGCAAGGCCGGGAGCGGGCCCTTCCCTCCCAGCCCTCAGAGGAAGCAGCCATGCAGCTGCCTTCATTTCTGACTTCCAGCTTCCAGAACGGAGAGAGATAATACATTTCTGTTGTTTACACCCCTCAATTTGTGGCAGACCTAGAAATCTAATATATTAGCATTATAACATGTATATAATTATACAATAAACAATACACATAATTAATATAGTAACACATGAAATTGATTTCATGACTTATTCATGGGCTCTGAAGTATAGTTTGGGAAAAATGAATCTGGTTCCCTCCACCCCTCATTCTGGATGCTGGATGCTCCAGCATCCCTTATCTTTCAAGCATTTGCCTCTTCCCAAGGCAAGCGATTTCATCTCCGAGTGTGGCGTGGTTAAAATCCCAGGCCTGGAATTTCGTCCCACTCCTTGACTTCCATCCTTTAGAGTCAGGTCGAGAAGGACTCCTCCGCCTGACAGTCTTTGAGTTCTAGAGTGGCCCTAATTGTCCTGACCGACTGCCCTAAACCTTCCACGTCCTTCCAGTTGTTTCCATCAGTCCCTAGGGCAGTTTCATATGCCTTGCTGCCCTCTCCTGCAGAGTGAGACGTCCTGCCTTCCTCTCCTGCAGGCTAAATCCATCACAACTTTGTCCTTCACCGTCACAAATCCTTCTCTGATCCTACCAACTCAGAGAAATGTCTTCCTTCTTGAATATCTGAAGCATTGTGTTAAAAAGTAATTAAAAACTGGTCCATATTTATTAGTATTTAGGAAAACCGAGTTTTGACAATATTTACTGACACATATTTGATATAGAGAATTTGAAGCAGCAGGTTCAAGTGCTAGCTCCCAGGCTGACATGCCTGGGTTAGTATCTTTGTAACTTTGTATTTTCTAATCTCTTCCTTTGAGTACCAGATTTTTTCCCCAAGTCTCTTCTGACCAGCCCCCTCTGACTAGAAGTGAGTAGAGGCTTTGAATCGACAGCCCAGGAAAGAATTGTGGACTCCTGCAAATATGAAAGCAGGCTGCTGGAAGAACTTCATTGTCCTTCTAAGCCTCTCTTCCCTATTCTTTCCCCTCCCATCTCTTTGATTTTTATCTCTATCACTTTCATGATTCTAACACCAATGCTACTCCAACAGTCCTCTCATGCCTTTCCCACCCACATCTCCTTCTTGAATTCCACCCCCACCTGCCCCACATCAGAGCTCACAGACTCCTCTCACTACATACGTCCAAAATGAGGCCCAGGTGCTTCCTACCTGCCCAGTAGCTTCCCCGCAGGGAGTGGCCTCCCCATTGCCCACAGTCCCACACTAGCAGCAGGAACATGCGCACCCCCAACCCTCCCCCACAGCCCATCTGTCACAGACCATTGTGGCTCCCACTTCTTTCTCTTTCATGGTGAACGCTGGTCACCTCATCACTTCCAGTTGGCCTCTCTGTGTCTGTCTTCCTCTGCGGAATCCATTTCCCCTGCAGTCTGGTCTTTCACTTACATCGGTTTGTATCAGGCAGGATCCATCCAGGAAACAAACTACTCTGAAAAGCAGGTGGGATTTAATACTGAAAATTGATTATACAGATGATGGAAAGCTTAGAAGCCAACGAGAGCGTAGAGGGGCAGCCCAGACGTTGGTTAGTAACATCAGAAGAGCCCCTACCAGCCCCAGGGAGAGGAACAAAGGAAATGGGATGATTACTGAAGCCCAGAGCCTGTGGCCACCCGGCCGAAGTGGGAAGGACATCTGACCTGTGCCACCGGAGGTGGCCACCGGGAGGTGAGAGCAGCAGCTGGCCTTGCGGCCTGCCATGGGCAGAACCCTGCACTTCTGCTTTCCCAACATCATTCCATTTCCCAATAAAATCTTCCTTTGGCCAAACCCATCCAGAAGCCAGCAGATAGCAGAGCCAGCAGAGGTCAGGCAGAGCCCCACAGGGAAGGGCTACCAAAGGCCCTGAATTGCGTGGCCCCCCTTCTAGAAACTTCCATCTTCCTCCTCGGCTTTCAGCATGAAGCCCCGCTGCCTGCTGTAGAAGGCAGAATGACACCCTCTTGCTCTGGCTTACCAGGCCTGCTGACCCCGCCCTGTCCCCCTCTGAACGCCTGGCTGGCTTCCTGAGCAGCTTCCTGAACACTATCCTCTCCCTCACTGCTGTGCCTTCACACCTGCTACTCCCTCAGCTAGACTCCTCCTCCAGCCCTCCTCCCCTCATGTACCTGGGTGAGGCCCCAACACCAGCCTCTGGCTGCTGCCAGCTGTCCAGGAAGCCTCCCAGCAGCTCCGCCTGCCGCCCTCCTGCTGTGCTCCCCTTCCAGACCACATCATTTCCTGCCCACTGAAATTGTCAGGCTTCTGATCTCCCTTATTAGAATGCAAACTCCTTAAAGGTAGGGATAGTGTCTTCCACACCCCTCATGCTGAGTGCAAGGAACACTGCCTGGCACATTCAGTAAATACAAAATAAATGAATAAATTTGGTTTTAGGAGACCTTATAATTCAGGACAACAGGGCCAGTTCTACTCAAAACTTATGACTTCATGTTACAGCTACAAGTTTATTTGTATTAAATTTACTTTAAATGTTTTTAATACTGGAAAAAGTTTCCTTTCTGGAAACAAGGGAATCCCTTCCAGATATTTTTGGAGTGTGATTTTAAAACTGAAAACCACCTAAAAGTAGGAGGTGTAAAAGCTAGGAAGTAAGCAGCATTTAAATGTCTTCTCAACTATTTTCAATAGATCCTAATTTCGTTCTGTTGAGACAGAGTCTTACTCTGTAGCCCTGAGTAGAGTGCTCTGGTGTCACAGCTTACAGCAAGCTCAAACTCTTGGGCTCAAGTGCTCCTCTTGCCTCAGCCTCCCAAGAAGCTGAGAATATAGGTGCCACCACAATGCCTGTCTCGTTTTAGAGAAGGGTCTTGCTCTTGCTCAGGCTGGTCTTGAACTCCTGAGCTTAAGCAATCCACCCACCTTAGCCTCCCAGAAGGCTAAGATTACAGGTGTGAGCCATGTACCCAGTCTTAGATACCAATTTCTTTTAAAATTTCTAAATATGGGTATCAATTTTTTATTTTAAAAATAATTTTTGATTGTTACTTATGTTCCAATTCATAATAAGGCCGTGGCTCCCTCCCAAAAATGGTCCATGGGACCCTGGGAGTCCCCAAGACCTATTCAGGGAGTGCACTAGGTCAAAACTACGTTTGTTCTAATGCTCAGTTTTCCCTTTTCACTGTGTTGATATATGCAGTTATGGCACAGAGGCATGCTGGGGAAACTGCTACCACCTTAAAATGAATGTAGGTGGTGGCACCAAACTGTAATCATCGTGTCCTTTGCCGCCATCCCCTTGCAGTAAAGGCAAAAATAAAAGATGAAAGTTTCACTTAATAATGTTCTTGATAAAGCAGTAAAAAATACCATTTTAATTAAATATTGACTCTTGGGTAAATATCTTTTTAAAATTATTTTTATACTAGCCTTTTATTTTTATATCTGCCATGAATTCAGGGAAAAGGTTCCAGCAGCTCAGGGAGAGCTCTTTCCATCGAATGTGACAAAGCTTGCTGTTATTCCATGAACTCCTGGGGAACAGGTTCTAGCACCTTATGCTCCTATTTTATTCGTTCTCTTGGTTCTCCTGTGTGCTGTGCTCTACACCTATTAGGCAGTGAATTCGTAGGGAATGGGTTCCAGGAGCTCAGGCTCCTTTCTGTTGGTTCTCTGGGTGGAGCAGGCTGCCGCTTCAGTTGATCCCAGGTACTTTTCTCTTTGGCTTCCTTCTTTTTCAGATCATTGTCCTTCATGCATTTTAGGAAGCTATCTCAGGTCTTGGAGTGCTTAATATGCTCAATACCAACATTAATCCTCTTGGCAAGAATCTGCCCTTGTTTGTTTGCAACTGTACCAACAGCATGCTGGGAAACACTGTAGACACTTCCAGTTTTGCAGGGGTGACACTTCTGCAGCATGCCTTTTATAACAGTACCCATTCTCTTGATGTCTGCAATATCATCTTTCTTGTAGATTCCCATATATGGGGCCAAAGGAACAACTCTGTGTTTTCTAAAAGGCCTAGAGAACAAGTATCAGGGCCTCTCCTCTTTCTCTTTGTGTTCATCATTTTGGTGACTTACTGGAAGATGGCGTCTCTCTCGGGTAAATATCTTTCTAACATTCTGCGTGGTGGAGTCGGCAGTATAAATGAAGCACTCTGCTGCATACCAAAGTGTGAGGGCTGCCTTGAAGAAGGCTCATTTGTGGTCAAGTTGCAAGTTGAACTGGTCACTATTTCCAAAAAATATCATTTCTACTTGAAAGAACAAGTGGCAAACAGACGTGAATACCTGGTAAGAGTTTTTTAAAAATATAAACCACATAAGCACTTTACTTCAAGGAAACGATTGGCAATATTTGTTGCTAATGATGAAATGTCAGATTTCAGACAAAACTTTAAAAAAGTATTTTCCATCATAAACTTGACCACATCCCAATATTTAAAAACTTGTCTAAGGAGATTGGTGGTTGGAAAAATTATTTTTTGCCTGAAAAAAATTGCCACAAACTTAGTGGCTTAAAACAGCAAACATTTTCCATCTTACAGTTGGATAAGTTAGAAGTCTGACACAGGTCTCGCTAGGCTAAAATCACCTAAATGGCAATCAGAAGGACTGTCATTCCTCTGGCAGAGGAAGATCAGTCCTAAGAAAAACATTTCCTTGCCTTTTCCAGCGTACAGAGGTCGCCTGCATTCTTTGGCTCATGGACCCTTCCTCTTTTTTTTAAGACAGCAACACAGCATCTCTCTGACCTCAGCTTCTATCATGACATCTTCTTCCTCTGACCCTTTCTTATATGTCCTCTTCTGCTTTTATTTTAATATTAAAAATTTTTGCTTCTTTTGATACAAGGTCAAATACAGTTGTGGGATCAAAGCTTGCTGCAGCCTCAAACTCCTGAGCTTACATGATCCTCCTGGTTCAGCCTTCCAAGAAGCTAAAACTGCAGGCAAGTACTCCCATGTCCAGCTAATTCTTAAAACTTTGATAGATCTGAGGTAGGAGGGTTCCCTATGTTGCCCAAGCTACTCTCAAACTCCTCCCACCTCAGCTTCCCAAAGTCTTAAGATTACAGACTGTTAAAGATCCTGTGATTACATAGTCCCCACCTGGATCATCAGAGGTGCTCTCTTCAAAGTTAGCTGATTACCAAACTCCATCTCATCTGCAACCTTAGTTCTTGTCATTTAACTTAATATAGTCACATACTCTGTGGGTTAGGATATGGACATTTGGAGAACCATTATTCTGCCTGCAACAGGTGATGATATTAACAAATGTGACTTTTTTTATGTTTTAAAATAAAAGTATAAACATTTGGAACATCTGCATAACTTAGTAAACCATGTTTGAAATGATGATATTTGATATTCAAAGTCACAGGTGGGGAAAAAGATCCATTCAACTAACCTTTTAGAAACACATACTTGTTGAGTTTTGATGTAACATCAAAGAAGAATATGCGCAATTATCTGCAAAGTCTATTAAAATATTCCTCCTTTTCCAATGATGTATCTGTGTAAATCCAGAGTTTCTTCATATAAGTCAACCAAAACCATGAGGCATTGCAGCAGAATGAGCATAGAGGCAGATGTGAGAATCTGGCTGTCTCTACAAAGCCAGGCTTGAAAGATATTTACAAAAATGCCAGCGACGCCACTCTTCTTGCTAATTTTGTGAAAATCTGGTTATTTTTTATAAAAATAAGCTATCTTTGTTAACGTGAGGTTTTTTACTGTTACTTTTAAATTCAAAAAAATTTTAAGTTCTCAGTTTTAATTTCTAACATGATATCTACTGGCAGATATGACTCATATAAACAAAAGCTTTTGAGATCCTCAATGATTTCTAAGAATGTGAAGGGGTCCTGAGGCCAAAATGTTGGAGAACCGCTGTGTAGTGTGGCAATTCTCCCAAAGAAACAGATGAATGGGCTGTCTTTAAATTTGTACTCTAAGGGGAGATCCTGCCCCTCAGCCTGCAGTGGCCTTTATAATGATCGTGACTTTTTTTTTTTTTTTTACAAGGGTCACTAGGTTGCCATGAGGCAAGACTGCCAGCTGAAGAAAGGGGAAGCCCTTAGCACTTAATTAGAGCAGAGAGTGAAATAAAGCAATTCTGTCCGCAAGGCACAGTGAGCGGTGGAAAGGAGCAGGGAAGAGCCTGGGCCATCCTCCTGTGTGTCCAGAAAGCAGCAGGTACAGCATCCTTGAGGAAGGCCACACTGACCTCTCTGCCTCCTTCCAGCTCTTTTGGACGTAAAGGCAGAGCATGAGGTGTGCGATTACAGCCTGTTGGGACCTCTGCGGGGGACCGTCCCCCTGAGCGAAAGCTTCCTGGGTGTGCAACGCGCCGAGCCTGGGAAAAATCAGAAGGTGGGTTTAAACCACTGACTCAGGTCTGCTTTCTGCTGAACGCCACTGAGATGGCAAATTAGACTGGCACTTTCACATTTCTCTTCTCTCTAGAAGATCAACCATGGTGAACATTTGTAAACATGGAAATAGATCACTAAAGGAGAATTTGTGAACTTCCTCTCATTTTGGAGGCCTTCAAAATATAGTTTCCCCTCTCTCCGTGATCGCCCCAATTGGTCTGTGTGATAGGGTGCTCAGAAATAATTTTAGTTGTTGCTGTCTGTTGTTCTCTTTTCTTTTCCTTTTCCTTTTCCTTTTGTTTTAGCATAAATCTCAAGATTTTATTGTCGTTATAATAAAACAAAAGATTAAACTAAGAACTGGATCACTTGGCCCTTTCTCTCCATACCCCTCGGTTCAAAACGCTTGTGTTTCTTGGTAGCCAGCATCTCTCAGATACACAGCTGGGCTCAAATCACTCGTGTCTGTAAAAACATAGGGAAGTAAGCTGTGCACAGCAGCTCACTCCTCTAATCCCAGCACTTTAGAGTGTGGAGGTGGGACGATAGCTTGAGGACAGGAGTTTGGGACCAGCCTGGGCAGCACAGCAAGATCCGTCATCTATAAATATTGAAAGAAAAAAAAAGAAAAATTAGCAAGATATGCTCAGGCCTGTAGTTCCCAGCTATTTGGGAGGACGAGGCAGGAGGATCACTTGAGCCCAAGAGTTGGAGGCTGCAGTGAGCTGCAAGCTATGATTAGGTCACTATACTCCAGCTTGGGCAGCAGGCTGTCCAAACAAACAAACAAAAGAACATACTGAGTGAGCACAGTGAAGCTATTACGCTGTATCACACTTGGGCAAAATGTTCTCTCTCATAAGAACATGGATGTCCTCTGTTGCTGATGCTGGCCTCCTGTCTTTATTGTCTCTGAAACCAAAGAGTTATGCAGCCTGGGGCAGCTCCTGAACCTTTCCCAGCCCCAGAGTCTTCCTCTGTCACCTGAGGACGGTAATGCTACCCCTGAAGGCTATTAGGAGGCTCACAGGAAATAATAATGTATTTGGAGGGCTTTTTGGTAAACAGTAAAAAAATTTTTTTTTGAGAGACAGTCTCTATTGCCCCAGGCTGGAGTGCTATGACATCATAGCTCACAGCAACCTCAAACTCCTGAGCTCAAGCAATCCATCCACCTCAGCCTCCCGGAATGCTAGGATTACAAGCCTGGGCCACCACTCCCGGCTGTAAATTGTCTTACACAAATGACAGAACCCAGGGGGATCTTGACAAGGTGACTGTATTTTTCTCTCCCATCATCATCATCTTTACCCTTAATTCAACCCAACTACAGCAAAAGTAAAATCATCATTTTTGCTATAAAAATGCAGACTTAATGTAGAATTCCTTTTTTTTTTTTTGTATCGCCCTGGGTAGAGTACCATGGTGTCATAGCTCACAGCAATCTCTAGTTCCTGGGCTTAGTCAATTCTCTGGCCTCAGCCTCCCACGTAGCTGGGACTATAGGAGCCCTCCACAACACCCGGCTATTTTTTGTTGTTGCAGTTCGGCCAAGGCCGAGTTTGAACCACCACTCTCGGTATATGGGACTGGCGCCCTACCCACTGAGCCACAGGCACCGCCCAATGTAGAACTCCTTCCTCTTCCAGCAAAATTCCTTCTACATCCATAGAAATTCTACACATTCCTCTGTTCTACAAGTTTTATTTATTAATATTTAGCAATATGTAGTTATATAAGAAGAATTTTAAATGTTCTGTAACTAAATTGTGCAATTACGTATTCAACAAATATTTACGTATTCACTAAGCATCAGGCTCTGAACTAGGCAATGGGATAAGGCAGGGGAAAAAATACACAAATCCCTGCTCATAGAGAGTTTATAGACTGATGAGAGAATAGGAAGAAGAGGGAGTGAGATAGTAAACAAATGGTCAGATGACAAACAAAGAGGGAGTGAGATGATAAACAAAAAAATGCCGAGCTCATATGGAGCTTATATGCTAATGAGTAGAAGAGATAGTGGGATGATCAATTAACAAGTAGCTGAAAAGCAGAGTGGGGTATGAGCTATGGAGAAAAGCAGGGAGGGACAGAGAGTGCTGGACATTGGTGATGGAGTGGAGGGTACAATTTAACATGACGTAGGGAGGGCGATGCTTCACTACTGCGATGTCATCCAAGCCAAGGTCTCCGGCAGCCATTGTGGGGAAGATGGTGGAGGCAGAGAAGACCATGCTCTGGAGGCCTGGTGTATTTAGGGGACAGCAAGGAAGTGGGGGGGATGGGAGAGCAAAGGAGGGGAGAGTAACAGACAATGAGGAAGCAGTCACGTGGAAAGGGCATGGGCAGGAGCCACTTCCAACATCCTCAGAGAAGAGTTTTAAGCAGAGGACTGCAAGGCCCGAGTTAGGCATTGAAAGAACCATGTTGGCAGCTCTGTGGAGAATAAAGTCTTGAACAGCAAAAATGAGCAAAGACAGACCAGCAAGAAGGGCTCTCGGAATAATATAGAAGAGAGATCAGGGTGGTCACAATGAGATGGTGAAAGGTAGACAGAGTCTAAATACATTGTGATGGTAGAAACAACAAGATTTGTCCAAGGAGTGGATGTGGGTCACGAAAACTAGAGAAGCTGATGTTAAGAATTTGGCCTGAACTCTGGGTGGCCATTCACACAAGGAGTGGACAGTAAGGAGGCTGGGTGAGGGGTGGGTGGGAAGATCAGCAGTTGGACTTGTGGATTTTGGATTTTTGATATCCAAGCTTGTCCAGGGGGTAGTGGAATATAAGAGTCTGAAATTTAAGGGGAGAGGTCTGGGCTGGATATAAATTTGGAAATATCCGCATTTGTGTGACATTGAGAGCTGAGTTGAGATTAAATGCTATTACCAAGAGAATGAGCGAGGACAAGGACTTCAAGAACTGAAAGATGAGCCTTTAAAATCCAGACTAGGAGGGGGAGAAATCAGCAAAAATCACGGAGAAAGAGTGACCAGTGAAGCTGTGCTCTGAGAATGAAGGGAAAACGTTGGTGGGAGCGTGGAGAGATCAACCATGTCCCTTCGCTTTAGTGAATAAAAAACAATTAACAATTTCGACAAGAACAGGGTGGTGGTGGCAAAAGCCCAAACAAAGTGAATTCAAGAATAAATATGAGGAAAGGAACTGAGAGAGCGAGTACGGGTGACTCTTCTAAGGAGCTTTGCTGTTAAAGGAAAACAGAAAAATAAAATGGACTTAGCAATTATGAATTGGGCTGCAATAAACATTCTGGTGCAAATATCTTTGTTATGAT
>CAUYPK010135200.1:0-33611 GCA_963574355.1 Loris lydekkerianus
GAATAAAAAAATTAAAAGTAGAAAAAAATGAACAGCATCAATGTATAGAGGACAAAATTCTCCATCAATCAGTATATACCACGACACAGTAGAATAAATATTTATTGAGATATGGAGCTACAAAAACACATGACATTAAAATGGACAAAACGTTTGAAACAACCTAATACATGGTCCTGGGGATTAAAAACAATTTCTTTTTTTTTTTTTTTTTTGAGGCAGAGCCTCAAGCTGTCTCCCTGGGTACAGTGCTGTGGCATCACCACTCACAGCAATCTCCAACTCCTGGGCTCAAGCGATTCTCCTGCCTCCGCCTCCCAAGTAGCTACAGGCGCCTGCCACAACGCCAGGCCATTTTTTTGGTTGCAGCCATTATTGTTGTTTGGCGGACCTGGGCTGGATTTGAACCCGCCAGCTCAGGTATATGTGGCTGGTGCCTTAGCCACTTGAGCCACAGGCGCCGAAACTAAAAACAATTTTAACAAAAGAAAAAATGGTTCTTTTGAGAGATTTACAACTTTAAGACCATAAGTGAGGATTATCACAGAAAGGAAAGTAAATTACAGAGAATGAGTCTCACTTTGTATTGTTCAGAACCTTATAATACACATAAGAGAAAGTCCAACTCAGCACAGCCTAAAAACAATTAAAACGTGTAATAACTACAAGTCCAAGAGTTAAGACAGCTTCAGAATTGGTTGACCCAGAGGCTTTCCAATAGCACAGAATTCTAAATTTATTTCTTTCTGCCTGTGTTAGCGCAGTCTTCTCATGGTTGTAACTGGGTGACCTATAGAAATCAGGTATCAGGTTTCCTCAGTCTTGCCCAGCAAGAGGTCCCACTATTCCAGCAACTCCTCTGTAGCCCTCTCCAGAGAGTGCAGCTGGAAGAAGAGACAAGCTGAAGCCAACCAGCCTCCAAGGAAGAACATGGGATGGGTCCTCAGCTTCATCCCAGAATAGAAGACAGAAAACCAGAAAAACTCAAGAGAAAATATGGGTAAGAATAAATGCTGAATAGTTAACCACAGGGGCTGCTATCTCTCTGAGTGCATTTTTCAGAACATAGACACTAGATAATAGGTAATTGTGTCCACTACACACATACTTTGAAACAAATTTGCCACATGTGAGTCGGGCCAGTTCTGCATGAAGGGCAGGCAGGCAGTCCGTGAGCTATTCTGGCAGAAACCATTTACTGATTTAATAAAATGCACAGAGATGACAACTGGCTTCTCCTATGTTCCCTTTCAGCCCAGTGTTTCTGTGCCAGGTACGATGAGATCCAATTATTCCACTGGGCTCAACAGAGATGTGTCCCAGAATGCCACAGACCCACCGAAACCCATGATGGGGTCAGGAGGCCCAGTGCTGTCCCAGGCCCCGGCCAGCCTCCATCCATCCTACTTCCTCAAATTAGCAGTCATGATTTCATAAATTAATTACACAGCTTACTAAATTCATCCAAAATTCTGACAAAGCTTTTTTTCCCAAGTCTGGTTTATTTCCAAAGGTGAAAAAGTCTGAATTGTAAAATATTGCAATGTCTCAATGAAAGTAAACAAGGGAGAATTAGGTGAAAAATCATGGAAGTTTATAAAAACCCCTTCACAGAATACAGAAATCCCAAGAGCATTTTGTCTGGTTTAGATTAATAACTTATGCTATGAATAAAACACCATGTTTATGCATCCTCCAGTTCCTCTACACAATGAAAAAGAAAGTTCAAAGCATGACCAAGGCTTGGGGCCCTGACATTACCTGAAAGCACCTTGGTATACACACGTCTTGGACTCTCAGGACCCTTTAATTCCACTTCTATCCCTGTCTGCACCTTTATCTTTCAATGTTTTTTAAAAAGCAACACTATCAGTATCTCCAAAATGTAGATAAACAAATAGCCAAAGATAGAGTGAGATGTTATTTCTTAACTGATTTAGGCAGAATCGCCCAGAGAATCAGGGCTTAGAGAAAATATTAATTTAATCCTGTGTTTACCCTCTTGAAAACATGAAGGGCTATTGTTCCATCTGTTTGGTGCCATCTGTTTACCTTTCCAAGCACAGCAGTCAGTGGTGGCTCTCAGGAAGAATTTTACAACTTCTTAAATGTGTTTTCTGACATCTATGCAAGAGATTACAAGGTTACTTTGTTTCTGCTTTACTTGCAGGGCCAATAATATTCACAAATTTCCTTTGGTTGAACTACCCTTGCATTGCTTGGGCAAACCTTTCTCAGTCAGAATACACTGCCCTGGAGAGCACTGCTTGCTTAATTTGTTAACTTTTTAACTGAGATCTTTGCATCTTTGCTTTTGAGTGAGATTAATTTATAATGTATGTTAGAATACGTATTTTCCTTTTTCTGCTGTTTTTTCCCCCCAATGTGGGATCAGGGTTTTAGCTACAGGAGAAAATAGACAAGTACACATGAGGTGCCTTCTGCACATGGGACCTTGCTGTTTGCTGAATGCCTGCCACATGCAAGCGGCTGTGATCCCGCTTGGCTTCTCAGAGGCTCACAGTTGTTTAGTAACATTGATGTTCCCTCCCTGCTCACCACAACTTCCCCTGCACTGAAGTGTGAGAAGAGGTAAGAGTAGAACCCCAGAGCACCATAGACAAGGCAAAGTCTCCATGACATCACGAGCTCCCTGTCCGAGAAATCTGAGCTCACACTGAGGGGAAGAGCAGGACAAGAGCAGGACAAAGGACCTGTGGAGGGAAGTATCAGTCTTAGGTCTATTGGTGCCAGATTGTGAATGTCTCTGGAATCTATCCTAAAGGAAATGGGAAACCACTGAAAGTGCAGCGACGGGAGGCAGATTAACTCAGGTTGGCAAAAGGGACAGCATGATGGAATTTAATTGAAAAAGACTGAAAAGTTTACTAGTTTTTCAGGAGTACATGCCAAATGTGACACTTTAGCAAGATGGGAGATTTCTGCAGATTGCCAGAAAGGTCTCTGCTGAGACATCTAAATCCTTCCTCTAGATGTTGAGTTTTACTATAAACTCATTTCTAAAAATTCCTTTTCCATTTCTAAAATTCCCTGACCTTGTCATGCTGTGATGTCATGGCTGGGTTTTTTTTTTTTTGTTTTTTTGTTTTTTTTTTTCATTTTTCCATATGTTTCTGAAGAGGAATAGGTGGTAGGTGATAGAATATTTACTGATTATAAGTAAGCCATAGAATATATGCACAATGCGTGTATATTTAAAATAACTATAGGGGGCTGAGGGGTATGATACACCTTTTGGGGATGGGACACAATTATAAGAGGGTCCTTATCTAACAAAAGCAATCAGTGTAACCTGGTACTGTGTACCCTCAATGAATCCCCAACAATATAAATAAATAAAATAATATAAAATAAAATAAAATAAAATAAAATAAAATAAAATAAAATAAAATAAAACTGTAGATGCACAAATAAACATTTCTGCTCTAATCACCTTAGCTACATACTGTTGCATAGAAAATAATATTACTTCCATTCTATGTGCCAAATTAGGTGAAATTGGCCAAAATATTGCACGTCATGATTGTCATGCTAAACTAAGTTGGTTTTAATAAAATAAAACAGCTAAGAGTAGAATGTCGGTACATGTTCCTTAGCCCAGTTCCTGAAACCATTCATATCAAGTTGCCAAAGTGGTTTTCAGTCTTGCAGGTCACAGTTTTTAATTGCGATTTAATCATAACCACATTTATGATGGGTGGCATTTATGGACCATAAGGAGCTTTGCTGGGTGCCTTTCATATGTGACTCTCTCACACAACCCTGCAGAGTGGGTCTCAGTGGGTGCTCATTGCACTGATAGGAAAACTCGAGTTTAGAGAGCTTTGTCTCTCACTTGAAGAAGCTGACTCATGGATCCCAGCAAGGAGTCCTGTTAAAACAACACCCAACATTTTTTGAGATAATTTGTTAATGGAGGAAGTACCTATAGTCTCAACACGTCTTTAATACTTGGGCAGGCTAACCTCTCAAGAACTCATGGCTTTATTCATTCAACAAATAGGTATTGAGCACCTGCTATGTGCCAGATGTTTCCCTAAGCACTTGGGCTGCATCAGTGAGCAAAGCATGCCTGGCCTTGAGCAGCTCACATTCTAGCAAGGGAGAGTAGTCACTAAGCAGTAGATAACAAATAAGCCGATCAATAACGCCCTGGAGGTTAGCACTGAAGTGTAAAAAGCAGCACAGGACGAGCCTGGGGAGACATATTACAATATAAAGGAAGGTCGAGATAGGCCTCATGGAAAAAAAGACATCTGAGCAAAGGCTTGAGGGGAATGTCTGGAGAGGAGAGCTTCAGACAGAGGTAGAAGGCAGTGTGAGTGTTCTCAATGGGTGCACACATGGTGCCCCACAAAGAGACTACTGAGGACAGACTGGAATGAAGGAGGGGCACAGACACACAGGATCAGAGAGATACAGGGGCCAGACTGCAGAAGGACTTGTGGACAGTTGAAAGGATTTCAGCCTTTGCTGTCAGCAAGTTGGGAAGCATTGCAGGATTTTGAGCAGAGGATCATGAGGGTCATGAGCTCTCTGATATCCTACCGGTCACTTTGATTGCTCTGTTGAGAGCAGTCTCTACTAGAGTAAGGATGAAAACAGGAGGAGCTGTTGAGAAGTTCTTACAATAACCCTTAAGAAGGAGGTGGCAGTGTCTTTGGACAAGTGACACCAAAGTAGGCAGGTAAGTGGTTGGATTCTGGACATCTTTTGAAGCTAGAGACAGCCAGATTTCCTGAGAGATGGTGGGTATTCGTTAAGGTATAATAAGGACATTCTTTTTTAACAAGGCATGATTCAAGAAGTCAATTTGGCGTGGAAATTACTTTTGTTGAATTGATGTGCTGAGGGAGTTTCAGTGAGAACTGGGCCTGCTGGAGCAGGAGTTGCGAGTTCAGGTCTTCAGAGTATAGCAAGCTCTTGTCTCAGTACATCGTTGCCCTAGCATCCAGAGGTCATGAAGGATTTCCCTAACACATTGTTGGGAATCAGTTGAGATTTTAGACAGGGCTAGGATATTAGCAGATGCTCAAATTGTCACCAAAGCAGTTTTAAAAATTGGAAGCATTCTGCTAGGTCCAGGAGTTAAAGTATTGGTGCATGAACCCGGGACCCTCAGACAAGCAGACAAGTACATATCCTTGAAAAGAGGGCCACAGTGACTGGAGCCAGGCCTGGGGCCGGAGGGTAATGGCTTCCCCCAAGGAATTGCTCCCACTGGATAGGGTGTTATGGCCTGGAACAAAAGAGCCCATACTCTTCCCCCAGGATTCTCAGGAACCCCCAGGGCAACACAGCCGCTGGCGATCCATGCAGTCTTGTCCCTGCTCAGGCCCCATATTCAAATTATCAGGACCTGAGAAGTCCCAACGGACTGATCCAAGACTTGGAACATTTTTCTCTAAAGGGCCAGGCGGTAAATGTCACAACTCCTCAGCTCTGCTGTTGTAGGGTGGGAGCAACCAGATGCACGAAGAAAACAAACGAGCCTGCGTGCGTTCCCACAGAACTTTGTTTATGAACACTGGAATTTGAATTTTATAAAAGTTTAGCGTGTCATGAAATATTAACATCTTTTGATTTTTTTTCAACCATTTTAATACGTAAAGGCCATTCTGACCCATTGACCAAAGAAAACTAGGCAGTGTCTGGATTTGGCCCAGGGGCTTTAGTCTTGAAAGGGCCCTTGTCAGCCTCACATCCGGTGTTAGAGTGACCGTTGTGGAGGGGATTCTTGCACCCTGTTCCCTCAGCTGCAGCCAGCCGGGCTCCAAGCCTCCAGGTCGTGGGACAGCAGGTTGCCCTTCTGCGGTGGGCTCAGCTCCTAACAGTGACTGCTGAGTCGGGGCATCAGCACCGGCCGCTGCTAACTCACAGACAGGGCGCAGCAGAGCTCGGGCACCCCCGCTTCACAGCACTGCACCGCCATCTGCTGGGAAATTATTGCAACAATACACAGATTTGCAAAGACCACTGATTTGTTTTTTTTGTTTGTTTGTTTGTTTGTTTGCTTGCTTTGGTTTGTTTGAAGAATTGATTTTTTTTTTTTTATTAAATCATAGCTATGTACATTGGTATGATCATGGGGCATCATACACTAGTTTCACAGACCGGTTGACACGTTTATATCACACTGATTTGAACAATGTCCACCTGGAGTTTTGAAATGCATCATTTGCTCAATTTAAGCAGTAGCTGGGTTCAAGAAATACAAAGGAGGAGGCAAGTAAATCCCCAGAATCCCAGAAGTCGTCATGTAGATGATGAAAATATCTCTATTCCATCACCTCTAGAATTCAGGAGAGGGGAAACAGAAGGGGAAAGGAAGGAAGGAGAGAGGGGAAGACATCCCCTCCTGGTTCTTACCTAGTCTGGCAGGATTCGCCTGGGCTCTGCCTGCATTGCAGGTGTTCTGCAAAGGGAAGCATTTCTCAGGTAACACAAGTCCCACAAAGATGCCAGTTCAAGACACCGGGGAGTCAGAAGAGCCCAGCAGCCCCTCCCGACTCCCACAGCGCTGGGCCTGTTCATTCTGAAAGGACTCAAGCGATGCCCAGCTTTTCACCACCTCCAACCCTAGGCCAGCACCTGCCCTCTTCATGCCTCGGTTTCTCTATCTCATGAGAATAATGCCACAAAATGTTGCTGCCTCGTAGTGTCAGTGTGACAGCGCATTTGCACACCATTGTCATGGGGAGCAGACCAGCAGTCCCAGGCCAGCTGGAGAGGGAAGAGGACACACCTGAGCCAGGCCAACCCAGGGCTCCAGGTTTCAGGCCCTGGCACTGGATGCCCAGGTATCAAAAGAAGGAAAAATATCAGAGACTGAAACCAAGGGATGTGTGCAAAGACACGGGTGATCTGTTTTGGTTTGCCCCCAGGCTCCTGGATGGTTCCAGCACTGAGGCAGGGAGAGGAGCCAGCGCAAGAATTCCACAGATAAACAGCTGTGGCAGGTCCTGGGAAGGTTTGGGAAGCCCACAGTGCACATGGGCTGGAGAGCCCTGGGACCTGGAGAGCCCTGCATCTAGCCTGGGAGGTGGTGGGGAAGAGGGGTGTCACATGCAAACCTCAGACCCAGCTCTGGTACACAAAATTGTCCCAAGGAAAAGCAAGTGGACCAAGTGTTATGACAGCTGCAAGGACAGCTCAATGCAAAGTCGCCCACATGGGGACAGGGCTTCCTTGTAGGTGCAGCATATGTCTCCAGGCAGGAGCAGTGCAAAGGGGCCAAGTGGCCCCTTCAGCATCCTCCAGGCCCCCAGGACCCCTGGGAAGGAAACACTGCACAAAATGGCGAGGTGTCATGGCGCAAGCAATCCTTTGCCCACCATGAACTGACCAGGCCCTAGATCAGTTTACAAACTGGATTCTGTCTCCTCATTCACACACCATGATTACACTTCAGCACTGAAGCTGTCATGCAGAATCGTGGGGGTTCTTTGGGCCCACCACATTGTAGGGATCGTCTTCCCGGTACGAACTGAGCATCAAACAGCCCGACACCACACCGACCAGTGCCAGGCTAGTGTTTGATTTCTCTCTGGCCCAAGTCAGGAAAGCAGAAGCCCCAATAGTTGAACCACCAGCGCCACCTAGGGTCACCCTACAGGATGGGCCTGCAGGAGAGGAGGCTTCAGGGCAGACAGTGTGATCTTTGAACATATCCCTTCACATGGGCCTCCTCCCCTCCTATGGCTCCCACCTCCCACCTTTACCACCAGCAGCCCCCATGGGTCATGTCCACAGGGCACAGCCACTCTTGGCCACCAATGCTAACCTGGTTATCCTCAGGGCCAGGCTCTGCCCTTGGACTACTCACCAAGCCATGGGTAAAAAGTCCTCCCCAGTCCCCACAGCATGCAACACACTGAGCCTGGATTGTAATTCTTAGTGGGATTTTCCTACAGACCCAGGAATGAGCCAAGGGAAGTGTAACAGAGAAGACCTAGAGGCAAGCCTTCATCTGCCTAGACCGTGCAGGCGTCCTCAAAGTTTTTAAACAGGGGGCCAGTTCACTGTCCTTCAGACTGTTGGAGGGCTGGACTATAGTTTAAAAAAAAAAACTATGAACAAATTCGTATGCGCACTGCACATATCTTATTTTGAAGTAAAAAAACAAAACAGGAACAAATACAATCACACCGCCTCATGTGGTCATTGGGCCGCAGTTTGAGGACCCCCTGGGAGCTCCCTACCTGACGTCTCAGCCACCCTTCATGGCTGGGCTGTGACTCACCCACCAGCACTAGTCAGGCTGCCACTCTTGTAGAACAGCAATAACTTGTTCAGAACTCAAACATACAGGATGAGTATGGATCTTTCTAGGCAGTCCAACCCCTCCTAAGTTCATGCCCTGCCCTAGGACCTACCACATCCATGATGGTGGCAGTAAAGATTGTCCTAAAATCACTGGACAATCATTGACTCAGCAGAGTTAACCAGGAAGTGGCTGATTGATCTTATTAGGCATAAAAGAGAAACTAGATGAGAATTATAGAAAATAATGAGTTACATTTTTTTCCTCCCCAGGTGTAACTGGGAACTTGGGACCCCTCCAAGGCATTCCCTGCAGTCTGCAAGGTTGTTTGACCCACACCCTGAGCAACCGACTCCCCACCCAGGCCACACGCAGGTGGCACCAACATGCTTTCCCCTCCTGCAGGCCTACCCTCACCTGCAGTGGGTTGGCACACCAGTGTGACAGATGTCCAAAAGGAAGAGAAGAAAGAAAATTCCATCTCCACTTGGCTGTTACCTATGCTACTGATTTTAGAAGGATTCCTTCAGGTTGCAATGATTTACTTAATCAGCCCTTTGCTATGGCTCCCAGGAGTTCCTCTTCTGGAGGTAATAACAGTTACCTGCTGCTGTGGTTTTAATATTTCTCCCATCAAAACTTACATAAGGGATGAGGAATTTTTTTAAAATCATAAATCCCAATAGAAAAGGGTATCATACTAACAAATCTTATGGACCCAGAGAAATGGATGGAACACCACACATGCATACACACACACAGTTATGTAAATCCTTTTAAACCAGCACTTAAGATCACAGACTAAATAAGAAAAGAACAGGAAGGGATGGGAATGTGGACTAAGGGAAGCCAGAAATTATTCAAGTCTTACACATCCATCAAGGCAAATAAAGCTTTGTGTGCGTATTGCCATTTCTAGAGATATTTTAAATGAGGCCCATACTGTTTTAGGATAACAACCACGGGATCAAAAGTGAGCCGATTTCCTGCTTAAGTTTAGTAAAAGATGGGAGCAAACAGGAATGCAGGTCACTCATCCAAAGACAACAAATAAACAAGGGAGATGGAAAGCCGGGGCTGGACTGTAAATGTCCACACTGTGCATCCTCGGGTGGGGCACAGGCTTCCTCCCACCTCCCACACTCACCCCACACCGCGTCCTCCCAGTTTTGCTCTTAACCGTCTGTTGGATCTGCTGCTTCACTCTCCCCTCCCCAGGCTGCCCTGGCTCCTATCTGTGCAAACCTTTTACCCTAAACATTGATTTGTCAGAAATATACAATTCATGGTGCATAGTAGGCATTCAAAAAATACTCAGTGTGGATATTTGGGTATATTTGTTTTCGTTTATGTTAAGTTTTTTTCCATCCATGTAATACCGTATGTCTGCACATTTCAGATTTTACTATCATGATTCTGCTAGCTTCACTCATGAATTAGGAAGCCTCTTATCTTTGTATGCCTGTGCCTGTCTTGCAAAGTGTACATGGGATATAAGTTGCCTGGGAATTTGGGGTTGATTAGTTCTCTTTCCTTGGTCATTTCCATTCTCAACCTGTCTTAGTCAGCTCAAACTGCCATAACAGAATACCACGTATGGGGTGGCTTCAACAAACAGAAATGTATTTCTCACAGTTCTGGCAGCTGAAGTTCAAGATCAGGGTGCAGGCCAGTTCAGTTCCTGCAGAGGGCTCTATTCTTGGCTTGGAGAAGACACCTTTTCACTTCATCATCACGTGCCCTTTTCCTTCTGAGCGTACATTCCTTGTGCTATGGCTTGAGTGTTTGTGTCCCCTTCAAAATTCACACTGAAGCTTAATCTCCTAATGCAATAGTAATAAGGGGTGAAGCCTTTCGGAGGTAATTAGGCCATGAGGGTTACTATAGAAGGGCTGGGGGCAGGAGTTTGAGGTTGCAGTGAGCTATGGTTGCACCACCACACTCCAACCTGAGCAAAAGAACAAGGCTTTGCCTCTAAATAAGTAAATAAATAAAAGGGTTGACAATTAGCCAGGCCTTTTTTTGCCCTTCCATCCCTTTCACTATATGAGCACTTGTAGATGACACCATCTTGGAAGCAGATGGCCCTCACCAGACTCCAAACCTACCGGTGCCTTGGTCTTGGACTTAGCATCCAGAATTGTAAGAAACAAATTCTGTTATTTATAAATTACCCAGTTTGTTATGGCAGCACAAACAGACTAAGACAACCGGTGTCTCTCTCTTATTATACACATAATGACACCAAGTCCTGTTGAACTAGGACTCCATAGTATGATTTCATTCAACCTTAATTACCTGTTCAAGGGTCCTATCTATCTCTGAAAACAGTCACATTGGGGGTCAGAGCTTAAACACATGGACTTCAAGGGGACACGATTGAGTCCCTAACACAGTATTTCTGGCCAACAGTAGGAAAGTGCTTCCTGGCACACTGTGGGATGGATTGGATTGGATGATTAATTCCAGCCAACAAATTGTGAGCAGAAATAACTTCACTTCTGAGCAACTTAAACTGCAAAGGTGCCTCAGGATAGGGACAGCTACATGAGAGATGAGGCAACCTGAAAAGGACAGGGATGTACCATTAGGAGTCCAGGGCAGGCAGGGCCAGCCCTGGCCCCTCACACCAGCCTACCAAGTAATAAGTCCACCTGGGTTCTCAACAGCACTGTGACCACGTCCCCACCAACAGACACAGGTGGAATAGGAAACGAGAGCACGTGGGGATGAGGTGAGCCGTGAGGGGACAGTTAGAAAGGTAGGGTGCTCAGGTCACTCTCGCTTCAGCCTGGCCTCACTCCTGGCTTCTCCACAGCTGCCGGCTCCAGGCCTCGCACCTCTCACATGAGAAAGCAGCATCACTGCACGGCCACTTCTGTCCTTCTTTAAAAAATTAAAATGAAAGTTTTTTTCCTGAAAGTTTGGGCCGAAAGCATGGGCATGCATCATACACAGCAAAATATGTTGTCAGCTATAGATACAAATTTCTTCTCTGTTCTGTAGCTTTGCATTTTTATTTTCTTACTGGCAGCTTTTGATAAAACAAGAACATTTTCTCCCAAATCTACTCTCTTTTATTATTGTGAGAAGATAACAAAAATAACCAAATTTACCATTTCAACCATTTTTAGATGCCCAGTTCAGTAGCATTAAACATATTAAGATTTTCGTGCAAACATTACCCCCATCCATCTCCAGTTTTTCATCTTCCCAAACTAAAACTCAGTACCAATTAAACAATAACTTCCCATTCCCCCCTCATCCCAGCACATGACAACCACCATTCTACTACCTTTCTCTATGATGTTGACTACGCTCATTACTCTATGTGAGTGGAATCATACAGTATTTGTCCTTTTGTGATCAGCTTATTTTACTTAGTACAGTATCTTTCAGGATTCATCCATTTTGTGGCATGTGTCAGAATTTCATTCCTATTTAAGGCTCAATAATTTCCCATTGTATGTATATACCACATCTTTATTCATTTTTCCATCAGTAGACATTTGGGTTTCTGCCTTTTGGCTGTTGTGAATAATGCTGCTATAGACATTGATATACAAATGTCTTATAGATCCATGCTTTCAATTCTTTGGGGTATGTATCCAGAAGTGAAATTGCTGGATCCTAGGCGGCACCTGTGGCTCAGTGAGTAGGGTGCCAGCCCCATATACCGAGGGTGGAGGGTTCAAACCCGGCCCCAGCCAAACTGCAACCAAAAAAAAAAAAAAAAAAAAAAATAGCCGGGCGTTGTGGCAGGCACCTGTGGTCCCAGCTACTCAGAAGGCCGAGGCAAAAGAATCACCTAAGCCCAGGAGTTGGAGGTTGCTGTGATCCGTGACACCACGGCACTCTACCAAGGGCAATAAAGTGAGACTCTGTCTCTATAAATTAAAATAAACAAATATTAAAAAAAAAAAAAGAAATTGCTGGATCCTATGATAATTCTATATTTAATATTTTGTTGTCATTGTTGTTTTTGTTGCAGCTGCCATTGTTGTCTTAGCTGGCCCAGGCCAGGTTTGAACCCACAAACCTCAGTGTATGTGGCCAGTGTCCTACCCACTGAGCTACGGGTGCCACCCTATATTTAATACTTTGAAGAATGGTCATACTGGTTTCTTTTCTTTATTTTTTTTTTGAGACAGAGTCTCACTATGCATGTCACCCTGGGTAGAGTGCTGTGGCATCACAGCTCACAGCAACCTCAAACTCTAGGGCTTAAGTGATTCACTTGCCTCAGCATCCCAAGTACCCACCACAATGCCTGGCTATTTTTTGTTGTTACTGTAGTTATCACTATTGTTTAGCTGGCCCTGGCCAGGTTTGAACCCACCTGCCCTGGTTCACGTGGCTGGTGCCGTAAATCTAAGAGTTTGAGGTTGCTGTGAGCTGTGAAAAAAAGAACATCCAGCTGGGACTTAGACTGGAATTGCACTGAGCCTACAAATCCATTTCAGGAGAAATGCCATCTTAACCATATTGAATCTTACAATCCATATGGTGTAAGTCTCCACTTACTTATGTCTGTTTTAATTTTTCTCAGCAGTATTTTATAGCTTTTAGTATAGATACCTTATATATATTATGTCAGATTTCATTCTAGGTATTTGACATTTTCCATCCTTTGTAAAAAAAACATTTTTATTTCATTTTCTAATTGTTGTCATTATGAATATATACAATTAATTGTTTATTGACTTTGTAAGCTTTAACCTTATGAAATTCAATTACTATTCTAGTGGTCTAACTTTTATTTTCTACAGGATCTGTATACACTCCTGTGTTGGTGAATAATGACAGTTCATTACTTCTTTTCCAAACTGTATGCCTTGACCACTCTAAGGATTAGAATAAAAATGGGAGACATTTGAACTATTAAATAAAAATGTATATATTCATTTGCTAAATATTCTTTAAAGACCTGCTGCATGTATTACACTGCTCAGTAATGAAGGAGGTTCACAGATACATTGAATCAAGATCTTATGCTCATAGTCCAGAGAAGACATGCATAATTATTGCTAATGCAGCATAGAAAGGCCCAAGGATCATGAAATACTTACTGACAAGTGTTGTGGGACTCCTACTGATAACATGAAATTCTTACATACAGAGAAAGCTTTATGTTACACTGCTACCAGAATTAACCTTCACAAATCCATGACACAGACAAGGTTGGTCTGTCCAAAATCCCAGACTGATGGGTCTATGCCATTTGTGAGAATTTTATACATGTATACTTTACATCATGGCAAAGCCAAAGATGCTTCAAGGATGCAATTTAATGATAAAAGTCCTTAGGCTTGGCTTGGAGCCCGTAGCACAATGGTTACAGCACCAGCCACATGCACCAAGGCTGGTGAGTTCAAGCCCAGGCCGGGCCAGCTAAACAACAATGACAACTGTAACAACAACAAAAAAAAATAGCCAGGCATTGTGGTGGGCACCTGTATTCTCAGCTACTTGAGAGGCTGAGGCAAGAGAATTGCTTAAGCCCAAGAGTTTGAGGTTGCTATGAGCTGTGACGGCACTCTACCGAGGGCAACATAGTAAAACTCTGTCAAAAGAGAGAGAGAGAGAGAGAGAGAGAGAGAGAGAGAGAGAGAGAGAGGAAGGAAGGAAGGAAGGAAGGAAGGAAGGAAGGAAGGAAGGAAGGAAGGAAGGAAGGAAGGAAGGAAGGGAAAGGAAAGGAAAGGAAAGGAAAGGAAAGGAAAAGGAAAGGAAAGGAAAGGAAAGGAAAGGAAAGGAAAGGAAAGGAAAGAAAGAAAGAAAGAAAGAAAGAAAGAAAGAGAAATCCTTAGGCTGAAAAGAGACTTAGACAAATCTCTTTTCTAACTTAACACTGCTAGGGGAGACTATTTGCCATTTGAAGCATGGACAACAAGATAAAACCAGTAGGCTCTGCTCTGGCACTTCCTCTCTGGGTTTCAGAGGCACTTTCAAATCACCAAAGAAAGGCAGCTCCATCTGCAGAGCTCCAGGGCTGAATGCTGACAAGAATCTAGGCTAGCATCTTTCCCTCTTTGCTTTGCTTTTCCCACCAAGAACCCTACAATACTCATTTGGATGTTCCCTCCAGTGGAGGGTGGGCAACCCAGAATCTCTTTGGTCCTATCTGAACACTAGTATTTCTCAGGCTTTCTCAGAACTCAGGCTTGTTCTCCCAGGCCTGTTGCTAAAATAAACAGCCAGGAACCAACCAGGACTTCTGCAGAGGCATAGGAAGAGAACCTGAAAAAGAAAGAAATTGTTTAAACTACAATGCCCTCTAGTGGTCAAGACTGAGACCGAGGACACCGAAATCCATGTTAGCAAATTTCCCAAAAATATTTGAATTATAATCATATTGGTTTATAATATTATTAAAAAATATAATACATACCTTGGCCATGCTCCTTTTTCTTCATCACCCTTGATAGAATGTTGTGGCGTCACAGATCACAGCAACCTCAGACTCTTGGGCTCAAGCAATCTTTTGCCTCAGCCTCCCAAGTAGCTGGGTCTATAGGCAACCACCACAAACAGAGCTATTATATTATTAGAGACAGGGTCTTGCTCTTGCTGAGGCTAACCTCCTAAGCTCAAGCAGTCCACCCACCTCAGCCTTCCAGGGTGCTAGGACTATAGGCGTGAGCCAATGCACTTGGCCTCATACTCCTTTTTAAATATAACATGGTTTGTAAATATTTATCTTTATTTTCTTGATCAGATTTTTTTTTAGTCAGTTGTCTTTTTTGAGATTTATAACTTTCCATTTGATGTTTTCTCATTTATTTCTTCTTTATTAATATTATTTTCTTTGTATTGTATTTCCTGGAATTCCTCCATTGCAAGAAATACAAATTGAATTTTGGGGGCGTTGGGTTTTTGTTTTTTTTTTTTTCTTTATCAATCATTAAAAACACTGAATTTTCTCTCATATATTGCTTTGAAAAATATTACAGAATTTTATATATAGTGTCATCATTTAATAAACAGTATGTTACTGTAGTCTTTAACTTCTTACTTTTAGCTAACTGTTATTTACAAGAAAATTGAGCAGATTTTAAGTGGCCCAATTTTGTAATTGCTATTGAAACATTAATTGCTACTAGTTTAGTCATATTGTGTAAAGGGCAGCAAGATTTTTCTTTATTTTCTTAATAATATATTGGTTGTCTTTATCTCATAATGAATTATAATATTTTATAAGGTTTCAGACACCGGAAAATCTCCCAAGCTCAGAATCTATCAATTAATTCTGTTTTATTACTTTGTAATCTATAACTACTTTTGCTGACTTAACTAACATAAACAAATAATGATGACCCAAATTTTGTTAAATTTTTCTTAATTCTAATTGTATGATGCCTTTGTCAGAAAGTAACAAAATTTAAAAAGTTGCAAAAATATCTTTCACATTGATTGTGATTTTTGTTAAATTCTGTTTATATATATCTTGCCAGTTTTTGTTGGTAAAAACCATGCTTTTTATTTTTTTATACAGAGTCTCACTTTGTCGCTCTCAGTAGAGTGCTGTTGTGTCATAGCTCATAGCAATCTCAAACTCCTGGACTCAAGAGGTTCTCTTGCCTTAGCCTCCTGAGTAGCTGGAACTACAGGTGCCCACCAAAATGCTCAGCTATTTTTAGAGATGGGGTCTCACTCTGGCTCAGGCTGGTCTCAAATCCATGAGTTCAGGCAATTCACCCACCTCAGCCTCCCAGAGTGCTAGGATTACAGGCGTGAGCCACCATGCCTGGCCTCAACCACATTTTCTTAATGTTAACATCAATGTCAGTGCCTCTCTTCCTATTTGTCAAAGCCTTTCAGGTTTGTTTGTTTGTTTTCCAGGTGCCCCTATTGCTGTTCAATGCATATCCCACAGGAAAAGCCAGTACTTGGAAGGAGCAAAGCACTCCAGTCAGACCAGGGTAGAATCCCACGTTGCCCGCTCATTAGCTGTGAGATCCTGTACATGTGATGTAACTTGTCTAAGGCACGAAGAGAAGATGAGTGCCTACCAGAAAGGACTAAGTTATATATAACGCATAATTATGTAGCATATATAGTGTCTACAAACACACGTCTTTTTCCAAGAGCAACAGACTTGGACTGTTCCCAAGGCTGTTCTGCGGAGCTTTTGAGTATTCACTGTGCTTTAGTATAGTGAAGGCCCTCAGCATGAGCGGAAACTGCCACTGAAGCTTCAGGTGAGCTCAGGGGACATGAGAAGGGCACCAACAACATACAAAACACAAAGAATCATATATGTCAGACAAATCAACATTTGGGGGCCTATTATGGAACTCCAGAAAAAAATCCCACTAGGAGCCAGGGCAGCATGGAGAGGAAAAAGTGAAGCCTCAGATCCAATAGATGGTTAAGAGCAAAACCAGGAGGACATAGTGTGGGGAGGGAGCCTGTGCCCCACCCCAGGATGCCCAGTGGACATTCACAGTCCAGCCCCAGCTTTCCATCTCCCTTGTTTATTTCTTGTCTTTGGATGAGTGACCTGCATTCCTATTTGCTCCCATCTTTTACTAAACTTAAGCAGGAAATCAGCTCACTTGTGATCCTGTGATTGTTATCCTAAAACAGTATGGGCCTCATTTAAAATATCTCTAGAAATGGCAATACGCACACAAAGCTTTATTTGCCCATATGGATGTGTAAAACTTGAATAATTTCTGGCTTCCCTTAGTCCACATTCCCGTCCCTTCTTATTCTTTTCTTGTTTGGGGGGAGTTTTTTGTTTTTGTTTGGGGGGGGGTTATTTTGAGACAGAGTCTCACACTATATCACCCTCGGTAGAGTGCTATGGCGTCACAGCTCACAGCAACCTCAAACTCTTGGGCTTAAGCAATTCTCTTGCCTCAGCCTCTCAAGTAGGTGGGACCACAGGAGCCCACCACAACACCCTGCTATTTTTTGTTGTTGTTGTTGCAGTTGTCATTGTTGGTTAGCTGGCCTGAGCTGGGCTCCAACTTGCCAGCTCTGGTGTGTGTGGCTGGGGCCCTAGCCACTGAGCTACAGGCACTGAGCCCCTTTTCTTTTCTTATTCAGTCTGTGATCTTAAGTGCTGGTTTAAAAGAATACTATCTTCTCTACCTTTACATACCTGCGTGTGTATGTGTGTGTGTGTGTGTGTGTGTGTGTGTGTGTGGTTTTGCATAATTTTTTGGCCTATCAGAATTAAAGTAAATTCTTTTCCTGTTGGGATTTAGTGATTTGCCTTAATCCTCCATCCCTTCAAGCAGTTTGGGGGTCCACCACAGGCTTTGGCCCTCCCACGTGACCCCTGTTCTGTTCCCTGGCTCCTACAGCGTCCCTGCGCCTGAGACAAAGGCTTTGGGCCAGGAATTTGAGAAGCAGCGCCAGGCGACGGGAAAGAGTGCCAACCACAGCTGTGTGAAAAGTGGGTTACTACTGTGGTAAATTGGATGCAATCCCACTAGGACCCTCTGAAAGAAATTAGAGCCCCACTGAGAACAGTTTCATGGAAAAGGGAGTGAGCCGACACACCTCTCTGTGAACGCCCATTCCTCAGGGGTTGAAATCCCCAGCCTCCAGGGTTGGCCGCTCTCAGAGGGCAGGCAAACTCCTGTGGCCAAAGCAAGCCCTCAAGCAAGGACCTCAGGGCCTTGAGGTGGGAGCCCCTCAGCATGAGCGGAAACTGCCACTGAAGCTTCAGGTGAGCTCAGGGGACATGAGAGGGGCACTAACAGCATCTGCTGCAGGTGAAATGTTACAAAGTCCCACAGGGGGACGCTGCCTATGGCTCAGTGGGTAGGGCGCCGGCCCCATATACCAAGGGTGGCGGGTTCAAACCCAGCCCCGGCCAAACTGAAAAAAAAAAGAACATTCAGGCAGCGCCTGTGGCTCAGTGAGTAGGGCGCTGGCCCCATATACCGAGGGTGGCGGGTTCAAACCCAGCCCCCGCCAAACTGCAACAAAAAAACAGCCGGACGTTGTGGCGGGCGCCTGTAGTCCCAGCTGTTCGGGAGGCTGAGGCAAGAGAATCGCCTAAGCCCAAGAGCTGGAGGTTGCTATGAGCTGTGACACCACAGCACTCTACCAAGGATGACAAAGTGAGACTCTGTCGCTTAAAAAAAAAAAAAAAAAAAAAGCCCCACAGGGGGATCAGGCTCTGCCACCTGAAAGTATTTGAGGACAGCTGCATGACAGTGCCACTTCACTGATGTTTCAGAACCTGTGCCATGAGAACGCCCTCCCATGAAGACCAACAGGTATGTGAACAAGAACAGCATGCTAAAATTGGAATTACGACTTCTCCTTTACATGTAGAAAGATTACAGAGAAAATATTCTCTAATTTTATTTGTAAATACTTTTAAATATAAAATATTTTGAATTAAATATTTTAACTTTTTATAAATATTCTGAAAATGTTGGTCAGCAAAATACTTTTGGTAGCTCCTTTTATAAGTTAAAAACAACTTATTTCAACTCCTAGTACAGTGAATTTTATTTTAAACACATTCTAGTTAATAAACTGGAAAGTGCAGAATCAAACACTGGAAAAGTCCTAAATAAAAATTTGCCAACATTTGAAATGCTAACAGAGTATGGTACTATTTAATAGTTGAGGCTTTCAGTGGGAAGGCTTTTAGGAATAAAGAGGACAAAAGCACAAAAAGGGATGTTTTTACATGTGCGCATTGACATATCTGCTATATATTTAAACTTTTAAAATGAAAAAATATGTTCCAAAAATGCCATAGCATAAACCATTTTCACAGTGATAGCCCGTTTTTGTAGTGCTCCCAAAGCAGCAGTCTTTGATAATATAAAGCATCAATTTAGCCTTCACCCTATAATTTATCTTTTCTCTTTTTAAGTAAACATTGAGACTTCTGTTTTCAGAAACTTAATAACCATCTAGGCAAGTTCAAGTGCCTGGAAAATACACCACACTTGATATGTCTGGTTCCCATGATGAAAAGTGCACTCAATGCATAGCAAAACGATCAGAATTGAGCCCTTGGAAAGATACCCCTGTTGCCAAACTACACCACCACCTCCTCTGCTAGAATTACATAAATGTGTTTAGTACTGAAATGGAATTTTCTAAAATAAAACAAGTCAATCATTCTGTTTTTCAGTCCTGAAAAACTTAGATCTTGGCAAAACATTTGAGACATTTTTAAAAGCTTTGGACTCTACACAGACGCACGTGTGACGGATCACAGTTGGGATCTTTTAAGACAGGGGGTTTTATGTTAGGTTTAATCTCCATCATATTTAGAAGAAACCTAATGCCATTATAAACCCTCAGTACCAGGGAGATAACTTCAGGTCTTAAACTGACCACTTTGTTCTATTGTGTTCTTATACATGAAACATTGTGAAATATAAAAAAAAGAATGCACTTAATAAATATAAAATGCCATTTTACTAGTAACAATCTCTTGTTTGCCTTGGGAGAAGAATGATTTATATCTTCAAGGACAAAGACTCATAGGTTCAGATTCATTGCAAAAGTTAAGGCTAAAGTTAGGGGAACAGTCCACAAGACTGCCCTCATTGCTGATACCAACTGCAAATTTGGAGGGGTTTCCAAAACCACCCTCAAATTTAACAATTTGCTAAAAAGACATAGGACTTGCTGAAAGCTGTTGTACTAGTGGCTATTGTTTATTTCAGTGAAAGGGTAGATTAAAATCAGCCAAGGGAACATTGCACAGGGAAGAATCCAAGAGAAGCACCAAATGCAGTTCCCATCATCCTCTTCCCATGGAATCAGCATAGCATCACCTTCCCAGCATTGATGTGTGATAATACACATGGAATACTGCCAACCAGGGAACCCACTCGAGCCTTGGTATCCAGAGCACTTACTAAGGTGCCATTCTGGAGGTACAATTAGCCTTCCATGTGGTTGACCTCAGTCTCCAATGTCTGGGCCCTCCAGAGGTCAACTGACACCACCACCCAAAGTCCCCACCTTATATCATATTGTTACCACCTGCAATGTCTAGGTCCTATCCTCGGACTGTGCAATATGGCGACCCCCACCCTAAATTACATTTTGAGACTATCCAGTGTGAGCCAAAGCCCCCAGGCAAATGAAGACAATCCATCAGGCACGACAGTCCAAGGACCTGGATATCACCTCCCAGAAGCTAAGGACAAAAGTCAGACCTGTTTTGTGGCAAGGTTAAATTCTTCACTTTACAGTTGTAAAATCAGTTGTATAATTATTACAGTCATATATTTTATATTAAATATATTATAGTCATTTTATATTCTACATATAGTCACTTTTTTATATTAAATATGTTTGGCTATTGTGAAATACAGTTAAGGCCTTTAAAGGCTTCATAAGTAACAACTACAATGGAAACTCCATAGTTAACCACCTCCCTATATTGACCCCCTCAAATTGACCTAATTTTCACAGACTGGACATGTACCACATGTACTCAATGGAAAACTGGCCACTACATATTGACCACTTCTATATATTGACCACTTAGACTATGATACACAATATATAAATTGCTTTCTATAATTTGACCAGTTGAGTCTACTCTACACCAAGGGGGTAGAATGTATGGGCTTTGCCCCTCAGTTGCATTATTTTTTCTTTAGTGTAAGTTCTTTTTTCATTTTTTATTATCACCACATGTTGGATTAGCCCTAATGTCCTATTGTTTATCACGTTTCAGAAAATGTTTCCAATGAGAAGGACTGATTTGAATTGTAGGTACATCCTACATAGTTGAAAAATTTTATAGTTAATCAAGACATGATGGCCCAAAGGAAAGAATTCAAAGAATTGACATTGAAGGAAAAGAATGATCTTCATTTTCTGGAAAGCAGCTGCCAAAAAAAGACAGCAAAACATTTTAGTGCCAGCAAGACCACAGTTAGCAACATCCAAAAACATAAACACAGGCTTGACACCTGTAGCTCAGTGGCTAGGGCGCCAGCTACATACACGGGAGCTGGCGGGTTCAAATCCAGCCCAGGCCTGCCAAACAACAATGACAACTACAACCAAAAAATAGCTGGGCGTTATGGCAGGCACCTGTAGTCCCAGCTACTTGGGAGGCTGAAGCAAGAGAATCGCTTAAGCCCAAGAGTTTGGGGTTGCTGTGAGCTATGATGCCACAGCAATCTAACAAGGGCGACATAGTGAGACTCTGTCTCAAAAAAATAAAACACAATAAAAAAAAAAAAAAACATAAACATGAGTACTTGGAGAGAAGTAGTAATTAAGCAAAGACCTGCAGAGGAAAATAAGGAAAACTAACCTCGATGAAGTAAGTGGAACCACCTTAACCTGGCTCAAACAAATAAAGGCAGTTAATGCCTCAATCTCTGGGCTGATGATCCAAAAAAGTTGCTAAAAAATTCACACCGGAATTCCAGGTGGCAGATTTCCAAACATCAAATGGTTGGCTTGAGAAATGTAAACTGCAACATGAGATCTCCCAGAAGTCTTTGTGGTGAATCCAATGAAGTTCTAGTAGAAGTTATGGAAGAGTCCATTAAAAAGTTCAGAAGCTTCAAAGATGACAACATCTTTAATGCTAACAAGTGGAGACTCTTTTTCAAGGTGATGCCTGACAGGAGCCTTATCATAAGGGTGACAAATGTTAAGAGCAGAAAACTTTACAAAGAATGTTTCACAGTTCTGTTGTGAGCTAACTCAACTGGAGAAAAGCTAAAGCACTGGTAATTGTTAAATTGGCAAAGCCAGGTGCATTCAAGAACTTGAAGCCCAATGACCTCTCCATCACTTGGATAACTGGTGTCCTATTTGAGGAGTGGGTGAGTGGTTATCAACCAAGAAATGAAGAATAAGAAATGATCTATTCTACTGACAGTAGACAACTATCCTGGCCACCCACGTGTGAATCATCTCACAAACATGACATTGAAATTTCTGCCTCCAGAAGCAGTTGATGAAGTGGATCAGAAGGGTGTTTCGAATTCTGTCCCACAGTCTCTGTTTGAAATACTTTATTTGTTCCCTGCTTCAGAGCAGTAATTACAGAACACTTAGTTTTTTCTCGGACAGTGAGGGAGCTCAAGACATGACCTTCAAGCCCCCTAGACTTTACTAACTGACTTCTACCCAAGACTTCCTTCCACGACGCCCTGGAATAAATACAAATAACCCTGGATTTACTGATTTCCTGGCTTAGCTATCTGCTACATGGTGTTGTCATTCCAGGTCTTGCTAATCCGAGCATCAGTGTCTCGGTCCCGGCTCTGCGTCCACCGGCAAGTCAGCCCTTCGGGGTTTCTGGTTCCCAGTCCACGCCGAGAGACCTGAGGTCTCCTCCCGTGCCCGCCGGCTCGAGTCCCAGCGCTGGACGCGCCGCCGGACTACATTTCCCACAGTGCTCTGGGGGAGTCGGCGCCGCCGAGGTCGGAGCCCGGCGGGCGGGCTCGCGCGGAGATTCCTGGGAGTTAGAGTCCAGTCCCGTAGAGCCGGCGCTGCTGCGGGCTTGGCGCGGGCCTTTGTCTGTCTGCGGGCGCGCGCCGCTGCGGTGAGTGAGGCCGCCGGCCGGGTTAGTACACCCGGGCTTTAAGCCGGACTGCGCTGTCAGGCTGCCGCCCCCAGGCCCTCCGCTTGGCCGCCTTGCGCCTGCGGTCACCGCGGCAATAAGCAGGGCTGGACGGCCTGGGCCCCGAGGGAGGCGCGAGAGGAGAGGTCTGTGGCCCGCAGAGAAGGGTCCACTGGACCGGACAGCGGGGTGCTTAGGTCCAGGAGGCAGGGGACCTGGAGGCCTAAGGCGGAAGGGGAGGGTCTGCACGAGAGCTGGGGCCTCTTGGAGCGCTGCGCCCGCAGGGCAGTGCCAAGACCAAGGCCCTGCACCCCAGAAGCAGGTGTGCCCCGGGCTTCTCCTCCGCCCCCCAGGGTTTCAGTAGAGGGACGGGAAGACAGCGTAGACTTTCTAGGGTGGGCAAGAAGAGGTTGGCTGTTTTTCGAATCCAGCCCGGAATTAGGTAATGGCCACTGGGTGGAGAATGGGAGAAACTGGGAGTCGGGTGTAGGGGAAAATCACTCCCTACCCAGAAGCTCCTAATCCTGAAAATCTACTAAAAGAGATTCCCAAGACGGCAACATTTACCCTCTCCTAGTCCTCTTGTGAAGACTATGTTTACTCTCTCCTAGTCCTCTTCAAAGGACTCTCCAAATATAGGCCTTCTAAAGACTGTGTAGGTTGTGTCAGAGACCCTTCATATTTGGTTCTTTTATGCTCCTGAGACTATCTAATAAGACAGTTATTAACCTAATTAAGTGAGGAAACTGAATCAGAGCTGTTCAATTACTTGCCCGAGGTCATAACAGGGGGAATCGCAAAAATCTTAAGAATCTCTTGGGATCCAATTCTGTGCTTTTTCCAAAGGATATAGCCTTTCTAAAAGGAAAAACAATATTTTCTATTATTAAGACACTTTATCCAATATCTATAGGAAATTGATTCCTCAGACCTGTGATCTAGGGAGGGAAAAGATGACACTGTCCCCTTATAAATCAAGAAAGTGCCTGAGACATGGCTGAGTTATTTGTTGAAGACCTCACAGCAGGTAGAAAGGAACACTTGTTCTGACCAAACTCTTCTGTAATCCCCAGCGACAGAATCCAACCCCTGGTAGCAGGTGCCATGTGCTTTCCACTAACTCTTAGTGGATGTGCAGTTGTTAAGCAGGAATACCTAGAACTTCCAAGTGAAGTGTTGACTCTTTGGTAAGGAAGTTCTTTATAGCTTGTGTTTCAAGTTGCAAGTGAGTCCTCTAAACATTCACAATGGCTCTCCTCGTTATCACAACACTTAGCAGAATGTGCAGTTATCAAGAAGAACCAAACAAAACAAGAATTGTAAGCATCATGCTACTATCTAAATCAGGAGGCCAGCATTTTGATAGGATATATTAGAGGGAAACAGATTATGCACTGAACCCTACATTTAAAAAAAAAAAGTATAAGAATTCAGTAATTAGGGTACTGAAGTAAGAAGGAATATTCAAAAATAGCAGAAAAAGGTTATGTTTAACACCATTCAAAAGGATTCCTTACACATGGAAGAGTAATTCACTCTGTTCAAACTCTGTTCCCTTCTGTCCCATTTTAGAAGAATCCTCACCAACTCTTCAGTGATGAGCTAGAGAACTTTCTAGTGTAAGAACACAGGCTTTGGATCCAGAAAGTCTTGGATTTGAACCTTTGCTCCACCTTGATTCCTTATTGGTTGTGGGACTTTGAACAAGTTACTTAATGTGATTGAAGTGCCTTGGGCTTGGTTTTGGAGTCCAGAGTATGTCTTACCAAGAATTAACAAGTGTTTACACTTCCTTAGAACTGGTACTTTCATATTTTCAAGAGTAGGAGACGGGTAGTTCTGGATCTGGAGAACTAAGAATTGTTAAAAGGTAACACAGGAAATCCCTTGTTATAAGCCCTTACAACCTATGGAGATACTGGAGAGGACAGCTGGAACTATATCCAACATGGAAACAATTGTGAAGTCTGAAGTGCTGGGGGGTTTTGTTCTTTCTTGTTTTTGTTTTTGGTTTTTGGGTTTTTTTTCTTTTGAGACAGCACCTCAAGCTGTCGCCCTGGGTAACGTGCTGTGGTGTCACAGCTCACAGCAACCTCAAACTCTTGGGCTTAAGCGATTCTCTTGCCTCAGCCTCACAAGCAGCTGGGACTACAGGTGCCTGCCACAACACTCAGCTATTCTGGTTAGAGTTGTCATTGTTTGGCAGTCTGGGCTCCATTCGAACCTGCCAGCTGTGGTGTATGTGGCTGATGCCCTAGCCGCTTGACCTACACGCACCAAGCCAGAAGTGCTGGGTTTTTATATTCTGAATTCCTCTGGGACTTGGAGGATAGTTAGGTGAGGGAAGGAAGTGGGACTATCCCAATGATATGCCAAGACCAAACAAACAGGAGTAACCTTGGGATCGGCAGAAGTACATATTTATGCATTCTCTGCCTTCTCACCTCCTGTTTCCTTCTGGAGTCATTTGTATGTGGCCCTGGCACCTTTGAGCCCATGTTGCAGTGACATTGCAGCTGACTAGTATTACATCAGGTGATCCATATTTCCCATATTTACTTGCAGCCCAAACCAGAGCTCCTGTTAACTTTATCCTTCCTACTTATCAATTCTGTCTTTTCCTGTTTGCTTTTGTTTGTTTCCCTCAGGTGCTCAGGACCAGCCCATGGAAGAATCATATGAAGAGGTGGTGACTAAGGTCATAACAGCAGAAGTGGACATGTTTGGATTCCCAACAGCTACCCTGCTGGACTGTCATGGAAGATATGCCCAGAATGTAGCATTCTTCAGTGAGTGAATCAGTTGATGGCTGGAACGCCCTCAGTTCACAGATACTCAGCACTGGCAGGCAGTCTGAGAAAGTGAAGACTTTTTTTGGTGGAGCTTACTCTGCCTAGACATAACAGGAGAAGCCTACAGGCTGGAGTTAGAAATAATACTAAAGTCCAGGCATGGTGGCTCACACCTTTAATGCTAGGACTGGGACACTGGGAGGCTGGAGCAGGAGGATCATTTGAACCAGCCTGAGCAAGAGCAACTCTTCTCTATTAAAATTAAGAAAAAAAGAAAGTGGCGCCTGTGGCTCAGTGGGTAGGGTGCCAGCCCCATATATCCAGGGTGGCTGGTTCAAACCCAGCCCCAGCCAAACTACAAAAAAATAGCTGGGCATTGTGGCAGGCGCCTGTAGTCTCAGCTCCTCGGGAGACTGAGGCAAGAGAATCTCCTAAGCCTAGGTGTTGGAGTTTTCTGTGAGCTGTGTGACACCATGGCACTCTACGGAGGGCAATAAAGTGAAAATCTGTCTACAAAAAAAAAAAAAAAAAAGTGCCTTGGGCTTGGTTTGAAGTCCATAGTATGTTTTGGGTTTTTTGGTTTTTGTTTTTTTTTTTTTAAAGAAATAATAGAAGTAGAGCAAGAGAACAAGCTTGATACAGAGTAGTCTTGAGGTTGTTTCTGAGAAATTGAACAACCAGCTTAAATCTCAGTGCTGTCACTCTACAGATAAGGCAAGGGAGCAAGGAGAAAATTCCCTTAGGATGAACCAAGAAAACAGTTAACAGTCATGAATGGACCCATATTGAAAGTGTACTAGGAGGCTTAGATGCAGGGCAGTATTGGAAAATAGTCGATATCTACCATAGGTAGTATTTGAAAATAACTTCCAAACCAAAGTTGATTTCATTTCCACCATAGCTTAATAGACTGAAAATAACATAGATTTTAAAGGGAGAAATTTCTTTTTCTTTTTCTTTTTCTTTTTTTTTTTTTTTTTGAGACAGAGTCTCACACTGTGACCCATGGTAGAGTGCTATGGCATCACAGCTCACAACAACCTCAAACTCTTGGGCTCAAGTGATTCCCTTGTCTCAGCCTCCCAAGTAGCTGGGACTATAAGCGCCCACCACAACACCTGGCTATTTTTTTTTTTTTTTTTGGTTGTAGTTATCATTATTGTTTGGCAGGCCCAGGCTGGATTGAAACCCGCCAGCTCCAGTGTATGTGGCTGGTGCCCTAGCTGCTGAGCTACAGGAGCCAAGTTAAAGGGAGAAATTTCTTGAGTCAAATTTCCTGGCTAAATCTGTGACATTAGACATGTTAACTTCTTTAAGCTTCAAGCTCTTCATCTGTAAAACAGGACAGGAATCTGTATCTTTTAGGGTTGCAGGGATTAATGATGACAAATGTAAAGTGCTAAGGATTCTGCTACATATTTTCTGAGGTCATGGAGTTTACTCCATTGTCAAAAGAGAAGACTAGACAGAGATGGATTTCTTATGAAGCTAATGCAACTAAAGCCTTAGGATCTTGCTCTCTTTAAGGCCCTGTGCCCTATGCCTAATTTTATACATTTTCTTAAAGAGGTACCTGTAACATTTTAAAGCTTGGAGACTTACACAACCTGGATCCACACCTGTTTGGAATCAGATAAAAATTTGGTGTGAGGCTGTATATATGATCCTATATAAGTTTTCTTAATTTTCTGAGCCTGTTTTTCACCTAAAGATATAATCATGTCTACTTTACAAGATTATTTGTGAAGCTAAAATTAAATTTAGAGGCTAGGGTGGTGGCTTACACCTATTTTGGGAGGTCAAGGTGAGAGGAATGCTTGAGGCCAGGAGTTCAAGACCAGCCTGGGCAACCCCATCTCTATAAAAAAAAAAAAAAAATAGAAAAATTAGCCAAGCATGGTGGTACACAACTATAATCCTAGCTAGCTACCAGGAGGCTGAAGCAGGAGGATCACTTGAGGCCAGGAGTTCAAGGCTATATTGAGCTATGATTGTGCTGCTGAACTCTAGCTTGGGCAACAGAACAAGACCTTGTCTCTTAACAAAAAGTTAAAAATTAGAGGCAGTACACTGTCATAGAACATTCTTTTGTTTGAATTCCAACTCTAACTTACCTATGTGATTTTTGACAATAATCATGTGCTCTCATCTGTACCAATCTCTTGGGATTGTTTTCAGGATTAAATTATCTATGCATGGGTCATAGTACATATATAATGCCAAGCATATAATAACTACTCAAAGTATTGTGTTTCTTCTTTTCCCTGTGCTTCTCATTCAATATACTGGTGCATCTCATATAACTTCCCTCTCATTTTACCAGATATGATGACTGAAGCTCACCACAAATATGATCACTCTGAGGCCACAGGATCCTCAAGCTGGGATACCCAGAATTCTTTCAGAAGAGAGAAGCTGGAACAAAAATCCCCAGATTCTAAGATACCACAGGAAGATTCACCTGGAACAAGACAGAAGGTCTATGAATGCCAGGAGTGTGGAAAATCCTTCCGGCAAAAAGGTAGTCTAACTTTACATGAGAGAATCCACACTGGTCAAAAACCTTTTGAGTGTACCCACTGTGGGAAAAGCTTCAGAGCCAAAGGCAATCTTGTTACTCATCAGCGAATACACACAGGAGAAAAGCCCTATCAGTGCAAGGAGTGTGGGAAAAGCTTCAGTCAGCGAGGTAGTCTGGCTGTCCATGAGAGACTCCACACTGGACAGAAACCCTATGAGTGTGGTATTTGTCAAAGAAGCTTTAGGAATCAAAGTAACCTTGCTGTTCACAGAAGAGTTCACAGTGGTGAGAAGCCCTATAGATGTGATCAGTGTGGAAAAGCCTTCAGTCAGAAAGGAAGTTTAATTGTTCACATCAGAGTCCACACAGGCCTGAAGCCCTATGCCTGCACCCAATGCAAGAAGAGTTTTCACACACGGGGGAATTGTATTCTGCATTGCAAAATCCACACAGGAGAGACACCCTATCAATGTGGCCAATGTGGGAAAAGCTTCACTCAGAGAGGAAGTCTAGCTGTGCACCAGCGAAGCTGCTCACAAAGGCTCACTCTTTGACCTCTTTCTTCAAAGGAAGTTATCTTTATGAATTAAGAGTACAAAATCCTCTGAGATCAAGCAACATAGCTGATTCTATGAATGGAGAATCTTTCAGAAAGACATAATTGAGTAGGCAAACTGACTCGTCTCCTTTCCCCCAAATGAGTATGAAAAATAAATGTCTTGTTTATTATCGTTATAAATGTATGTTTTGCAATTTCTGTCAGTTTATTTTAACCTAGTTTCCCAAGTTATCCCCACTAATCTACTGCCACTCTAGAGATTGTTCTGTGAATAGCAAATACAGATTTTCAATGTGTAAATGACATCACTGGTCTTTAAAAAGAAAATCAGCCTCTTATGAATCCCACGTTTCTTTTCTTCCTTACATATTCAATGTAGTCTTATATTACATTCAAGACCACTAACCACAATCCATGGGGTAAATCTAATTAAGAATTAATTAGTGATTGATCAATTAATTATCTAATTAATCAATAATCTCTTATTGAACATTTCATTACCTGGATGATACCCTCAATAACCTAACGAACTATTCATGTCCACTGGAAAGGGCCTATCATTTTCTTACAAAAGATTCCATTCTGAGCCTTCAGAGGTTTGGAGTTTGGGCATGGAGATGTGCTTCAGTCTTCCACTCCTGAGATAGAAATAATTCACCTATAGCCAGATGATGACTACTTACTATCTGTGCCATTTTTCAAGATTCCTGAACCTATTATCATGTCCTCTGTTAAAGGACTCCTACTTTCTGAGAAACAGTGTCCTTTACTTCCACTTTGGCAACAGTAGCAATACCTTGGAGTTGGAGTTACCTAGAGGGAACATAGAAGTGTCCTTATTACTGAGCCCAGACTTGTAGCTTGTCAGTAATAAAGTTCCACTGTCTAACAACACTATCCTCTTCCTCCTTTTACGCACATATAAATTTGGAACATAACCCTCAAATTTTCTTTTAACCTCTAATGGATGAGATCTAAGGAAAGTTGGAGAGGAAAAATTGGCTTTTAGGGCAAATTTCCATTTTTTTACCTTAGCCACCTCTAAAATTTTTCTTGATGAGCATCTATATAATTAAAATAATGAATGATGTAGATGTGTAGTCGTCTTGAGGTGACAGCATTCCATTCTTTCTACTAGGTCCTATAAACTGTAGTTTCCTTAATCTCAAAAAGTTTATGATAGCCAATCTTTATCAATTAATGGGGTAAATAATATCGAAGGTCTTTTAGCATCAAAACAATTTTGGAAACACTGGATTTGAATAACAAAATATTACTCCTATAAAAACTCTTGATAACATTTGAAGATATATTTAAGAATGTTCATTTCATCCTCATTCATAATAGCTGCTCAATGGAAATAATTCAAATGTCTAAAAACAGATGAGGAATAAACAAATCCTGGTATATTCATACAATGAAATACAACTAAGCAATGACAACAAACAACTGATAACATGCAGCAATATAGATGAATCTGAAAGCCTTGAGTAAGAGGCAGCAAATACATGAATAGAGCATATAATCCCATTTATGAGACTTCACAGAACAGGAAAAACTGTATGAGGATTGTATTGAAAGAGACATGGGACTTTATAGGTGAAAAAATGTCGTATTTCTTACATCAGTTGGTAGATGTATGCATCTGAACAACTGTCAAAATTCATTAAGATCTGTGCATTTTATTATATGTAAAGTATACTTCAATAACCATGAGGCAGTATAAAAATACTGCCCACAAGTTCTTTGGCCCTCATGCCATGAGGAGATGGGGTCTGTGTCACCCCACCCACTTTAATCTGGACAGGCTATGACTGCTTCAAACAGTAGAACACAACAGAAGTCAGGCTACAAAATCTAAATTTTTCCCCCAACAGAGCACCATATTGTATTTCCAAGTAAAGACAAAAACCTGTTTTGCCTCCCTGGCATTTCCACCATTAGGAAATGTATGTATGTGGGGGTGGGGGGTGTACAGTTGATCATCATTATCTATGCATTCCATATTTGCAAATCTGCCTACCTGCTAAAATTTACTTGTAACCCCAAAATCAGTACTCACTGTGCTTTTGTAGTCATTTACAGACATGTGCAAGATGGTGAAAAAAAGAATTATACAACACTCACATTCCCAACTAAGGTCAAAGCATCATTCTTTCTGCCTTCTTGTTTCAAGGTCTCATACTGCAAATAAGTATCCTTTTTATGACATATTTAGTGTTTTTCAGACTTTTTCACAGTTTTGGGCCTTTTGTTGATGATTTTGCCATTTAAAATAACCGCAAGTTATTTTAAATGACTTCTAAAAGTTGTTTTAGAAGTGTTGTCTACTGTTTCTAAACATAAGCAGTGATGTGCCTTGAGAACACGCATGTTTTATATATAACCTTTGTTCAGGCATGAGTCACACTGCTGTCAGCTATGAATTGATCTTAATGAATCAACAATATATATTAAATAAGGTTATCTTTAAAGAGAAACATACATAACACAAAATTACATTTTGACCAGCTGATAAAAATGTTGTGGCTAGAAGATTGTAGGAATCTAACCCTGTATTTCTCCTAGGAACAATGGTTCAGTATTTGCTACATCAATTTCCACAGAATGTAACTAATGTGAATAATGAGAATCAAGTATATGTATGTGTATATATACATATATTTAAGTACACTTAATATTTGTATAGTATATATGGTGTATATTTATAATAATGTCTATAAATATATTTAAAATCAATCATTAAATATCAAAATGGTAGATTACGATGTTAAGCTAAAGTTCCTAATGTATCCAATACTTTTTTTAAGACTGAGTGAACAAATTTCACTGAAGTACAGAATTTTGCCCTGGTGAAATGAACATCTATGTTCCCACTTTCAATATAAAATATCATTGTACCTGTAAGATGGTACTGACTCCCACACAGTAAAAATCAAACACACCAGAAAAGCCGAAATATGTGACATTAATTTATTTGTATATAAATGATTTTTAAATGAGCCAGTATTTATGGAATGTTTACTTTTGGGGAAGCTTTATAGCCTTGAGCTCTCACAGCCAACTGCTTGAGTAAACCACTGACTATAATTACCAGGAAAGTAAAATCCAGAGAAGTTCAATAATCTGTGCAGAGTCACACAGGTGATTTAATAAGAAAGAATCAATTGTTTCCAATAACAAAAGGGGTAACCTTGGTATCACTGATGTTTCAGAAGACAAAGAGTAAGGCTGGAAAAGTAGTCAAAGAAGTAATACTGAAAATTGGCCAAATTTGGTGAAAGGCACAAACCTTCAGATTCAAGAAGCTGAGCAAACCTCAAACATAAACACAAAGAAATGCACAAGACACCTCAGAAACAAACTTCAGAAAATAAAACACAAAGAAAAAAAATCTTTAAATCAGCTAACGAGAAACAAAATATCATCTTTAGAGAATCAATGATTTGAATAATGATGGATTTCTTGCCAGAAATTATGGGGTCCAGAAGGAATTTCCACACATTTTTTCAAGTGCTGAAAAGGAACTCTGAACCCAGAATTTTATACCAGTGAAAATATCCTTCAAGATCAAAGGGGGTTTTCAGGTGGATATCAAGAATTTCGTTCAAAAGAAAGAAAAGTGGGAGAATTTGTCAGTAACTGACCTACGCTACAAGAATGGCTAAAAGAAGTTCTTCAAACAGAAAAAATAATAAAGGAAGCAAATTTGAAGCATGAGGAAGGAAAAAATAAAAGCAGAAAGCACAAGCATGAGTAGATACACATACTACATATAATAGGTTATCCTTGTCCTCTTATGTTTTCTATATTATGTTGGGCAATTGAAGCAAAAATATATCATTGTCTACATCAGGCATCCTCAAACTTTTTAAACACAGGGCCAATTCACTGTCCATCAGACCATTGGAGGACCAGACTATAGTTTAAAAAAAAAAAAAAAAAAAAAAAAAAACTATGAAAAAATTCCTATGCACACTGCACATATCTTATTTTGAAGTAAAAAACAAAACGGGAACAAATACAATTCACAAAGCTTCATGTGGCCCACAGGCTGCATTTTGAGAACACCTGGTCTACATGGTTCTCAATGTGTATAGAGGAAATACTTAGAGCAATTATACTCTAAAGGGGAAGGAGAATGGACCCTACCAGAGGTATGCATATGGTTTATTTCTCTAATGGGATTAAGCCACACTTAATTATCTACATCTTCACTTTTTCCCCTTAAAAATATCCTAATTTCAGAACAATCCAAGAGGCAGCCGAGTAACAGCTTCCCTGCAACAGGGCACGGTGAGTCTGGGGAGATAAGACTCCAGGCATCTCTGGCTGGTGGGATCTGCCTATAATCATCCCTTTGAGAATACGGGGAGTCAGCAAGGGACTTCTAGACCCAAAGAAGAGGTCAAAAACAGTGGAAAACTGGTAAGTGTTTGCATGTGTTCAATCGACCTAATCCCGCGAGCAGCCGTAAGTACAAGCAGCAGTGAGACTGCAAACTGGAAAGGCCTTACCTGTGAACTGTTTTGGTGTTTTTGGACTTGGCACTCAGTTGAACTGCCTTGGGGAGAGCTTGAGCAGGAGTGTGGAGAATTTTGGGCATTGTCAAGGGCCCCAGATTGAGCCGCTGAGCCGGACAGAGCTAACAGTGTTCAGTTATGGGCCACAGGAAGCCATTATGAGAGAACTGCCCCGGCAAGCTCCACCCTCAGGGTCGCAGAGGAAGGATCAGGCAGGAGCTAGTAATCTAGTAACTGAGCAGCCTAAAGGCAGTGACTGAGCTGTCTTACAGCCTTAAAACTCAGGGGCAGATTGAGACCCATTTTGGCAGACTGGAGCCTCAGGATATTGCCCTGGGTAGAGTGCCGTGGCGTCACAGCTCATAGCAACCTCAAACTCCTGGGCTTGGCCTGCCCGGACCTCCA
>CAUYPK010135201.1:0-12964 GCA_963574355.1 Loris lydekkerianus
CCCATCGATCCATGAATGGATTAATAAATTGTGGTATATGTACACCATGGAATATTATGCAGCCTTAAAGAAAGATGGAGACTTTACCTCTTTCATGTTTACATGGATGGAGCTGGAACATATTCTTCTTAGTAAAGTATCCAAAGAATGGAAGAAAAAATATCCAATGTACTCAGCCCTACTATGAAACTAATTTATGGCTTTCACATGAAAGCTATAACCCAGTTACAACCTAAGAATAGGGGGAAGGGGGAAGGGGAGGGGAGGGAGGGGAGGAGGTGGGTAGAGGGAGGGGGATAGATGGGATTACACCTGCGGTGCATCTTACAAGGGTATATGTGAAACTTAGTAAATGTGGAATGTAAATGTCTCAACACAATAACTAAGAAAATGCCAGGAAGGCTGTGTTAACCAGTGTGATGAAAATGTGTTAAACAGTCTATAAAACCAGTATATGGTGCCCCATGATCACATTAATGTACACAGCTATGATTTAATAAAAAAATAAAATAAAATAATAAAAAACAAATTGTCAGGTAATGTGATTCAGCCGAATAGAGGTTGTAGACATTTAGAAAGTAATTAGGTCCTTTGATATATTTAGCATAGGAAACAAAAAGCATGCTCAGAGAACCTGAAACTACCCAGTCCCCAGGGCACCCCAGGGCACCATGGAAGACCAGTGTGTAGTGTGCACTGTCTCCCTCTCTCTCTCTCTCTCTGCTCTCTCTTTCTCTCTCTCGATACAGATGTATTTATACTTTTTTTTTTTTTTGCAGTTTTTGGCTGGGGCTGGGTTTGAACCCACCACCTCTGACATATGGGGTAGGGCCAGCGCCCTACTCCTTTGAGCCACAGACACTGCCCTATACTTATACTTTTGTATTATTATGTGCACCTATTTATCACACACACACACAAGCCAACTCATGTTCAGTGAGGTGACGTGGTGCAGTGCACTGAGCTGCAGTAAAGGGCAGAGGTCTGAGTCCAGGCTCCCCGTGCCTATCTCTGGCTGTGGGCCCTGGGCTTTCATGCCCCTGGACCTTACCGTTTACTCATCTATTTTAAAAACAGACGTCGCTCTCTGCCTCGACTTTCTTTAACTTTAACCACCGATCAGTGTGTCTTCTAGTCTGTAATGGAAGCTGGAGAAAAGTCTCCGTCCAAGAACAATAAGCTTTTACTTAAATTGTAATTTTCAGGGGGGAAAGAAGAAAACAAAAATTTCCCTAGTCTTCCTCAACTATCATCTTTAGAGGTAAAAAGTAATTCATTAAACCATAGTAGAGATTTGGGTTTTTTTAAAATTTCAACAATTTTAAGAATTTTTCCTGGGGTCAGTTTGATATTCAGACTCAATTTCTAGAAAATGTTGATTATGGTAAGCCATTGATTCTATTAAGCTTCTTCCATGTGTGATTTATTTAGTTTCCCTGGGATCTGTTTGATGCTATGGATACTGAGGCTGAGAGAGGTCTAAATTTATCAACAATAACATGACAAGCAAATGATGGAACCAGTTAATTAATGGGACTAGAGCTCAGGACTGCGGAGAAGTGCTAATGGGACTCGTGGTCCATTCATTCAGGGATTGGAAGAGACAAGTTAGTTGACCCCCAAGAGCCATGCGCCCCTTCATGCCGTGGAGCTGTTACTGGGGCCGGCTTCACAGCTGGGGACTGTTTTCCAGTGTCTCTTGTAACCAGGTGTCCTCTGGTCCCTCATCACGTCCTCTTCCCTCTCCATGGCTGTCTTGGAGACCAGGTCTTTAAGGTGACAGCTTCAGGATGTGGAAGGAGCCTGACCACACAGATTGAACAGACACAGCACTCCCTGGTGGTCTAACTGTGGATAGGGAAGGGAAAGGAGGGGGCAGAGGTACTTTTTACGTTTCTAGATGGAGCATCGTGGGGCGCGATGGCGCCATTTTACTTGGGGGGAACCCTGCTTGGCAAAGGAACTCGATTGAGGGGAAGGTGATGAGTTTAGCTTTAGGTTACACAACCTTGTGTGAACACTGGGGTTATTTTGATAGTCTGCTGGAAATTGAACAAGATTTTATAGACTCTTACAGTTAATCTTATCCAACAGAGGAAAATTGAAAAATTCAATCTTGGATGGTTTTTGAGGGGAAATGGATTTTCTTCTTCTTTTCAAATTGTTTGAATTGGGTTGGATACTTGCTTTTATATGATATGCACTTTTACAGTTTACTGTTTTTCGACCCTCAGTGAATAGTAATTATGTGTATTCACACATCCACATCTATTTTCTCATTTAATACAATAATCGTGTGAAGAAAGTGTTACAGAAGAAGGTGTCAGTTACAGAAACAGAATTCTTGAGACGTTAATGGATTTTTTTTAAGGTCACACAGCTAGTTAGTGGTAAAGTCTCCATTAGAATCTTCTGGCACATGTTAAAATTACAGATTCTTATCCTGTACTGATTTTATCACTAACTAGCTATGAGGTGTTCAGGAGTTTTGGGGTTAAACAGAAGATTCTAAATTAGTTTGAATCTCAAGATTGGCTAAATTGGCGTGTTTACATATTGTCACAACTAGAAGATTCTTAAGAGATAAGAAATGTTTAGGCATTCCATTGTTCTGGTAAATAAAATATTTTAGTTAGGAAAAATTTGTGTTGCATAACTCAAATACAGATCGTAATTCAAACACTAGCTTTCAATAATTACACAACTTAGTACATTTAACACTAAAACAATACTCGATGTAATTTCGTCTTTTGGTGATCTGGAAAACACTCTATTTAAATAGCTTAATTTATCAACATTATACAAATGAATTACTATTGTCTTGGAGCTTTTTTTGGTACTAGTTCATAGACATTACTGGTGGAAAAAAAATTTAATGATGCTACTTTCCTGGATCAGTGCTTTCAATGATGGCTGTTCCCACTTAAAATCTGAAGTCCAAACTTGACTCTCAGGAACTTGCATGATGGGCTCTTGGCAACCTCATCCGTTTTCACCTCAGACACCACACAATCGTGTGTGTGTGTGTGTGTCTCTTTGATGAGTAGGTGACAGCTGCCTAATGGAAGGGGTGTTTAGGATCTTCGTTCCTGATCTCTGATCACACATGATCCAGGGGTAATGTTGGGTGCTGTGTCTTCAGCCTGTACAAGTCCCTGGCATGTGACCAGTGCTCAGCTGGCTCCTTTTCTGCCAACCACAAATCAGGAGATGAAGAGTCTCTTGACAGTGGCCCCAAAGACTAGGAAACACACCTGCGTGGGGGATGCTCCAGCTGTACCACTACCCAATACAGGGAGACTAGTGAGGAAAATACTCACCAGTGATGGGGAAACACCATTCTGAGCTAGCCTGGAAAATACAAGGACCTAGAATTAGACAATCACTAGTAGAACAACAAACAAGAATTTAAATGTTTGGAATAAAAGAGCTGTAAATAAAGTAAAAGTAAAGTGATCTGACCATTTATCTGAGAAGGGGCTGAAGGGGGAGCTCACCAAACCTTCAGGGGGCCACCAAGTGTTAATTTGCCAAGAGAGCGGACCAAGAGGAAAGAAGGTTTTCACTGTAACAAGATGGATTTAGTCCAACAGGAGGAATGTCATGACCGTGAGCTTTGTTACCTATTGTGATTTTAACCACAGGATGAATGGGTGGAGGACAAGTGGGTGGAGGCCAGATGGATAAATAGAGGGGTGGTCATTGTGACGAGGCATCCTGCAAGTCACGTGGTCCTGAAGGCCTTTCAGGGCTCTCAAAAAAACTTTTAGAGCTAAATTGTGTATGTAGTTCTCTTTTAAACCTTTTATTTATGTTTGTTTACATGATAGCTATTTTTTTAATAGAAAAACTTGATTTTATATATTTTTAACTTTTTTTAACAATTCCCACTCTTTTTGGAGGCAGACTTCATGGGTCCTTCCTAAGTAAGGTTGGCTGCTATCCCGTGGAGCGTTGAATGGGCAATACCAGGTTCGTCTCCTTCCACTTCGTCTAAATCTCTGCCTCCACGGAGGAGCAGAGAATGAAGCCAGAGGAATTCTATGGAGAATGTGTTCTTTTTTAACTGAACTTAGAGGAATTTAGCTCAAAGCATTAAATGGCACATGGAGTGACAATTTATAGATTTTTCCAAAGACTTAATCCTTCCTCCCTGGATGAAATTTAAAAAATGAAAGGGCATATAAAAAGCCTTTCTGTTATTATCCATTTTGCTTTCTTTTGGATTTATTTTCCTATTGAAAATGGAGTTTTTGAAAATGAAATTTGGGGAATTGCAATTCAATTGAACTTTTCTGTGTATGGTTGAAAATCAGAGTCTGTGTGAGCACCGTCAATTGACTTCAGTGCTTCCCACGTGCCAGTGCCAGGCTGGGAAGGGAGTGGGGGTGGAGGAGGGTGGAGAGAATCCACAACCGTGGGGGGGGAAGTGAGGAGAGGAAGGAGAGAGCAAGAGGGACATGACTCTACAGGCCAAGGTTCTAAGGCAGCGGTTCCCAGCCTTCCTAAGGCCACGACCCTTTAACACAGTTCCTAATGTTGTGGTGACCCCCAACCACAAAATTATTTTCATTGCTAATTCCTAACTGTAATTTTGCTACTGGTATGAATGGTAACGTAAATATATGATATGCAGGATGTATTTAGGCGACCCCTGTGAAAGGGTCGTTCGACACCCAAAGGGGTTGCAACCCACAGGTTGAGAACCGCTGTTCTAAGGGAACAAGTCAAAGTAATTTTGCTAGTGCCGGAAGTGTTATTTTCCAGGCTGAACCTGTGTCTCCTGGCTGGGTTGGGAGCAAGAAGCTCTGAACCCTACAGTACCCCTAGCCAAGGGAGAGGTGTCTCGGGTCTACTTCAGATCACACCGGGAAGACCATCCCCTGATCACGTCTGTGCCTGAGCAGAGGAAAGGCTTTGTCAACACTGCACTTAGCTGGCAGGAGAAAGTTGCATGTGTTTCTTGCAGTCTTTTAATTCCCACTTATCTTTTATAATACTTGTTAGTCAAATACGTTTCTTAAGACTAAGTTTGTTTTGTTATAACTGCTGCATCTATAGAAAGCTTAAGATAATTTTAAGAAAGCTTAATAATAATTTTATTTTTTTCAAATTTTGATGTTGTATTTCTATTTCTAAAGGAACAGAGCCATGATGCTCCTGGGAGAGAAAGACCAGGCTTAGGATGTTCTTACCTACTCAGTTAAAACAGCTGATTTTGAATTGTTTATGACCATCAAGGCTCCAAGAAAAGTGAGAGGAGTCCTCAGGAAGTGGTGTAGGACGATTTCAGGGTTTGTGCAGGGTGGTTGCCCTCACATGAGCCTGACAGAAGTCTGTTGTGAGGACTGAGATTCCGAGAGGTTGAGCAACCCGCCCAGCAGGCAGTGAAATGAGATGTGAGCCCATGTCTGTCAGAGCTCCAAGCCTGTCTCCCGCTGTACCTGCAGCTGAGTGGAAGGTGCCTCCCTGCTTCAGGTTCCTTCTCCCCACTCAGTTCCCTCCTCACGTTCGTGTCAGGGCAGCAGACACCAAGCATTTTGTGGCCAACCTATTTCACAACCATCTTCTTTAATATTTTCTCCTGTGTTATCAAAAGGACGAATATTTCTTTTCTTATAAAAGGGTGTCATGAATCTTAGCCCTTTGAAGTTCTTAGTTGCCTTTTAAAAGTCCCCATTTTAATGTCCCAGTGTGAATTTCCACCTATCACATCTGCACTTCCAGGCGCTGTCCATCTCAGGCCCGTTTGCAATCCGCCGTCACTGGAGTATGTCAGGGGAGTGACGGGGCCCCACCTGGTAAGGAGTCTTGTACTTGATGGGTGCTTCCTTTGAGCCATCTAAAAATGAAGGTAAAGTGTTCAGACCAAACCTGCGCATGCCCACCACCTTTGAACAATTCGATTCGTTCTGGGTGGAACTGTAAATACGTAGAGCTGGCAGCACAGACATTTGCTGAGTGACTACGCTGTGCCCGGCACTGAACCACCAAACTTTCCCTGTTTGCTGGCATTGCTTTTCAGTCTACATCCTCAGCAGAGTCTAGACACTGGCAATCATACATCTCACAAAAAAGCACGGAGGGGCTTGGTGCCCGTTGCTCAGCAGCTAGGGGCACCGGCCACATACACCAAGGCTGGTGGGTTCAAACCCTGCCCGGACCTGCTAAAAAGAATGACAACTACAACAAAAAAATAGCCGGGCGTTGTGGCAGGCACCTATTGTGTCAACTACTTGGGAGGCTGAGGCAAGAGAATCGATTAAGCTGAAGTGTTTGTGGTTGTGTCTAGGGCGGGCAGCATATTAAAACTCTGTCTCAAAAAAAAAAAAAAAAAGCCACAGGAGGAACTGGCTTCCATCTTCACTGCTTCAACCTCTTGCTGTAAGACCTTCTTATGAAAAGGATCTGAGCTGGATTTAAACCTATATTTAAAACCTAGAGGAAAAGCTTATACACAAAGCACCTTAATCTCTTCTGACCAAAATACAGTGAATGTTATAAGGAATAGATACCCCCAGTCTAGAGTTGCTGTCAGTACCCAGCGTCGTGCCCAGGGCAATTAAGTTTGCCTGTTTTTTATTATGGAGACTAAATATTTGGCCTGGTTCCTGCAGAAAATAAGTAATCCCATTACATGTCATTCACCTTTGAGTAACCCTCTGAGTTAATGAAGACCCAAGCTCAAGACTTTCCTTTATTGCAGCAATAATCTATTTAGCAGACACGAATTGGGCCTCTTTCTATTGCTGGGCGGAAGACAAAGGCACAAACGTGCAAAGCACAGTTGTGTGTTTAAGGTGTGTGCAGTCTCATGGGCCTAAAGATGTCTCTCCACATCCAAAAAGTAAAACACATTTTGGTTTCTGTTGTTTTTAATAAGAAGGTGAAATGAATTGTGATGACTAATACAAAGGTATTCCAAAGTCATGAGGACCCTGGATGCTGAAGTCAGGCAGAGGGAACTTTGAAATGTGGCCTGCCGCTTACCGCCTGTGTGACGGGCACAAGCCACTCCCCACGCCCCATGGCACGAATTAATATAATAGCTCCCATTTTATTAGAAACGTGACTTATATTAAATTGTGCTATGAGAAGTGATTCTGGAAACAGGCCGTATGTTTCCTGAACCCTTTGACTGGAAAATGGACGAGCCTGTGGGATTCATGACCCGGTTCATCCCGGCTGGTATCCAGACCCGGTGGTCAAAAACAGGACCTGTGGCTCAAAGGAGTAGGGCGCCAGCCCCATATGCCGGAAGTGGTGGGCTCAAACCCAGCCCCGGCCAAAAACTGTAAAAAAACCCCCCAAAAAACAGGACCATGTCTGTGGAAAACAACCATTGCCTTTTTTTATCACTAGTTTAATACAAGACGTACTGGAATTTATGTTTATTTTCTCTCTCTCTTTTTTGGGGGGGTTGGGGGTAGGGTATATATTTTCTCTCTCAAGTCCAGTTACAGGAAATAAAGCACTTGAAAACACAGCATTAGTCTGATAGAAGCCAGTAGTGATTGGTGAACTTGATATTCATTATGAACTCAAATTAGAAGCATAGAGAAGTCAATTAGGAGACTTAACACCCAAGAAAAATTATAGGAAGAAAACTATGATTATATAACTGTGATATTTCTGTCCTTATAAGGGAATAATTCAATCAAAGGTGAGAAAGAAGAAAGCTTTTAACAAAAAAAAAAAAAAGAAAGAAAGAAAAGAAAAGAAAATGAAAGGGGGGAAAGTGTTTCTAAATATTGTAGGTGGGTAGTTTTAAATGTCAATAAGTTTTCCTATAAACCCATCCTGTGAGAGCAATGGAGAATAGTCTCACGTAGGAGGAGATTAAAGAAAAAAACTTCCAAACGTTAACATTTTAAAGATCTAAATGGCTTAAAAGGCATGACTATTAAAATGCAAAATTAGCCTGAACAGAGACAACTTGAAGATTGTATTTGAGCAGCACCCTGGGAGTCAGATAATGATGACTCGGAATCTGAGTGATTGGGGCTGACTCACATGTTTTGGAAGAAGGTATCGTCAACTCGCTGGTCCCACTAGTGTTTTTTCCTTTGTTCCACCTGCTGATGCCAGACAAACCCTGAAATACCAGTGACTTTCCCAGTTCCAATTTGTCAAGAAGATTTTCCAAGCCAGGAACAAACGTAAGGTTTTGAATGTGCAGAGATTAAGTATATTCGAATTTTAATGTGAGAAACACAAGCCAGTTCTGTACCTGTGGGACATGTAAGGAATGGGAACGGAAGAACCAAAGCTGGGCTGGGCTTCTCAGGATGCAAGAAATGGGCTTTTTACCCCAGTACTGCTGAGATGGTGCTTCCAGGAAGATGTCTTATGTCAACAAATGTGACCTTGCACCTTTTCTAGACTAAAGTGCTTACAAATGGGGGGGGGGGGGGGCTTTGTTTTAGAAAGGCTCAGAGCCCATCAGGAAAACTGGCACAGGAACTGGCCATGGATACCATTTGATATGTTACAATGGGTATAAAAGCAACATTTGAGGGACACAGAATAGTCAACGTCTTACACAACTAGGATTGAGAGGCCTTCACAGAGGAGGTGACGGTTGTCCTGGGCCATACAGGATACACGGAAATGGTAAAAGTCAAGAAAGGAGGGAAGGTATTCCAACCAGAGGTGAGGACCACACAAGGCAGAGAGAGAGACTGGAGTACAAATGTTGAAATTCATTCTGAGAATGGTTTGATAAACCAGGCCAGCCACAGATCAGAGGAAGTGGGAAAGATGGGCTGGGGATACAGGACACGGCGAGGTGTGGGGTACGTGGCTCTCTTGGGGTGCTTCCCCTGCTCTGGGTCTTGGCATTACCCCCATCTCCAGAGTACGTCTAACCTGGAAATGGCTATTCTTCTAAATCTGTGACTTGGTGTCTTGGATGATGAATAACAGGAGTCTAAGAAAAGCTTGAGATCTCTTCTGGACCCATTCATCTTTGCGTTGGTCAAACTTACAGTGCCAACTCCTTGATAAATATCTATTGAAGCTTCAATCCTAGGCACACCTAACACATACACGTGCATGCAGTGGAAGAATCTCCCATCCCCTTGCAGACGCTCTGGCTTAACTGGAGTGCTGCAAGTTTCAACATACGTTAACTTGAATGTTGTTGATGGATTTCCTGACCCTTTGCTCTCCCCCCACAGGACTGAAAAAACGCACAAGGAAGGCATTTGGAATACGGAAGAAAGAAAAGGACACTGATTCTACGTACGTACTTTAAGACTTAGCCTCCCTCTTAACAGCCTACCAGATGCTGCTGTCACTGTAACCTTAACTTTGCCATAGTTTTTTTGAATGTCATGCACTATTCTGTCGCTCTCCCCGTTTCAGGATAAATTGTAGATGTTCAGTATAAACAGTTCTGAGATTTATTCTAAAAAGGTGAAGATTTTTCATCGTGCACTCAGGGTTTTGGTTTTCTATTTAATGACCTGATAACAACCCTCCCAGCGGTCCCAGGAGGCAGAAAGCAAGACTTATTTCTGAGGAGGACTAAATGGCTTCATTTTCATACCCAGGGTTACCCCTACTATCTGAACTAAGCCACAGAAGAAACACCTGTTTGGGTAGATTAGACGTAGCCAGAAACAGACCTGGATACCATCCAGAAGCCCTTACTTGAGATGCCAAGATGTTGTCCAAGTTGTAAATTGGTTGTAAATCGACCAACAGAATTCACAGGAGTAATAGTATATTTGGCTGTGAATGAGAAACCAAGAGCAGAATCATGTGGGAAGTGCTTTTACATGTTTAAATGGTCCTGCCCAAAGGAGCTAACTGCCCACAGACACTGATAGACCCTTGAAAATGTCCAGGGACATAACAGTTTCTTTTCACTTCATTCCTCTTATTTGACCATCTAGAATTCTCCCTCAGAAGTACCGACTCTGACAAAACCTCAGGTGCCTTTTTGAGCCACACAGGTAACCTGAATACGTGGAGTCCACACAGGCCCTGAAGTTGGGACTCCAGCCCCAGGCCAGTGCAAAGAGAGCTCGGCTCCTTAGGGCAGCTCCTGCACCCGGTGCAAAGGTAGACCTGTGTGGTCTGCTTGTATCAGAATTGAGCCATTCTACCTCTCATTTGGCTAGAATCTCTAGGGGAAAAAAAAAAAAAAAGCCTGAAAATAGGAAAGTCAATAATTGGGCACAGGTAAAAAGGAAGAAAGCCTCAATTATTCTCACCTGCAGCATTCATTCTATACATTCTTTCATGCTGTGCATTCTCTATGTCCTTATCCTTCAAGAATCTGTAATTCACGGGATAAACTATCTATTACACAAATTAAAATACTTTGACAGCTAGATGAGGCAGTGTATTTAAAAGGCCTGCTGTGGTACCTGGCACTTAGCAAATCCTCAGGAAATGGCACCAGCTGCTACTCTTACTAGTGACACAAAATTAGTATGTGGTGGTTCCTGATGAGCCATTAATGTGGAATTTCATGGGAATTTGAGGCTCATACTTGGACCGCCCATTAGTGATGCTTCAGGGAGAGAGGAGCCTGGCGTCTGGCCTTCAGGGAGATAGGGACGTGTATTTCATGCAAAGGGAACAACACAAACAGAAGGACAGGTGGAAGCCTGCAGTAGGCAGGTACGGACAAGACCAGTGGGCGGGTCCACCTGGGGTGCAGGTCGCAGTGACAAAGGGAGGCAAGGCCAGGGCGGAGACCAGCACCACACGGGAAATCTTAAACCAAACAGTATAAAGGATGGAAGGAACAAAAGTTATTTTTTATCTGGATACCAAATGTAGTCTCCTGTTCTTCCATTTTCTTTGTGCTTTTTCTTTTGGTAAATATTTATTTCATGGAAATTACATTTACTATAGTCTTGTGAATTTTTCTAAATGATTAAGTGAAGAATATTTCTCTAAGGAATATATAATTTACATTGTTTCTTAAGAAATTTTCCATCTTATGAACATTAACCGCCCAAAATAGGTGACAGCCCCTTCTCTGGGGTCATAGATCTGGGCTCTGGACTCAGCACTGGGAAAGCACTGGGCTTTGGGAACCACACTTCCCTGGTTGGGCACAGAGGATGGGGTCCGAGCTCCTTGAAGGGCCAGATGCTGTGCCAGGCAGTCGGCCAGCAGTGCACACCCTCCACGTGCTGTGGGGGACACACCCAGGTGCTCAGGAAAGATCATCAGCAGAGTCCAAATCCATTTTTCTGTAAGGACAGTATGTGTCTGCAGCGAGATTTCTAGTGTGTAAAGAAAGTTGGAAAGAGAAAAAAAATCTATTGAAAAGAGAAAAGACGTTAAACAACCACCCCAGGGCAGGTGGGCTCCTATGCCTATGGCCAAAGCACTGTTTGCCATCACTGTTTCTAAAGTTGTGAGAGCAGGCGAGGGTCCTCACGGCCTTGGGCAGACGCTCAGGCTCTCCTGTTTGTTTGCAGAATCCCAAGCATCTTCCTTAACTTTGTGTCCCTGGAGTGCCCCCGGTTACTCAGGTGGTGCCAGATTAGCAGGGAGCAGGTTCTATCATCCATCGTGGTCTGAGGACACGGTGCTCGGTATCTGTAGCACAAGCCTCTGTTTTCAGAGTCCACACTCTCTATCGGATCATATATCATTCTTGGGAAAGGAATCACAAACTCAAAGGAATTAGGAAACACTCTGGCACTGTGCTGTGCCATCAGCTCCATCAGCTCAGGCTGTGTCAGACTCCATTGAACCCTGTGGATGCAGACTGGTTTCAGGGCTGCTGAAACTCACTGGGGGTTGCTAAGCAACCTGCTCCAGGAGCCCTCCGCACCAACTTCAGCTAATTGCACATCCCCAGACAGAGTGGGGTGAAGACGAGAGCTTCCTGATTTGATCATCGCTGCAGAGGCTGACCGAAGGGAAGGGTCGGAGTCTGTGCTAAGTGGCAGCCCTGTCTATGCAGGGGATTTTGTTGCACTGAGATCCTTTTTAGCCCTCCCAGTAATGCAATAAGGTTCTCAGTAATACCTCAATTTTAGAGATGAGACATCAGTGCCCAGATGGGTTAAGTAACTTGCTGACGGCTACTCAGAAAATAAGACTTGGAGCCAGTGTGCTACTCTGGAATCCAGTGCCTGTGCTTTTAGCACCTAGAAGAAAGAAAAAAAGAACATCAAAGGGCAGAATTATAATCCAAATAAGAGGGTAAAACACAAAGGCAGTATTTGCAAAAGGCAAATACCGCAACTTTTTGAAATAGAGGCCAAGGGTCCATGGTAGGTGATTAGTTTTAAAATAGAAGTCAGGACATATAATAGGTCTGCCGTTAAAAAGAAAAAAAATCATTTTAAAATAAAATACAGACTTCAGTGGAAGAGGTAGGAAATTCATGTCTGAGGCTGCCGGCGTCTCTGCACTCCCTCTCCTAGGTCAGAGTACGTAATAATTACCATTCTAGGTGAGCTGGGATGAGTGTTCACTTGCTCTGACCCTGCCTCAGGCCCCTCACTTATGTTAGCCCTGAATCCTCTGCTATCCCTATGGAGCCTCAGAGTTTTCATGGCTCTTTTCCAGATGAGGAAACAGACACAAAGGGGTGACGTGACTTGGCCAGGCCTGCAGGGTGGGGAGACTTGTGCTGCGGCCCCTGCGGTTTGCCACAGAGCCTGTGCTCTGCCCGCCATGTCTGTGGCCTCCAAATGGGGAAGCACCCACCCCTTTCCCATCAACAGATAAGACCGAGGGTCAGGCAAGACTCCCGCACTGCTGTGTGCAGTCACAGTTTTTCTAATTAATTTTAAAATACCAGTGGCATCTGTGACTCAGAGGAGTAGGGTGCCAGCCCTATATGCTGCAAGTGGTGGGTTCAAACCCAGCCCTGGCCAAAAACTGCAAAAAAAAAAAAAAAAAAAAAAAAAATACCCTACCAAAAGCGGCAAGGGGCCTGCGGCCCACCACCGGCCCATAACAGGTACTAACTGAATGTCCCTTG
>CAUYPK010135202.1:0-59576 GCA_963574355.1 Loris lydekkerianus
CTGGCTCTAAAGTCTGTTGCCCTTAGCCATCTCACTGTCCTAGACCACTAAAAACAATGAACAGATCAGTGTACGCTGACATGGAGAATTTATTCTCAGGTGTGTATTGGGAGTTTTGTCTTTTAAAGGGAAGTCATAGAAAAAAAATACATATAGCATAATACTATCTCTCCTTTTTGAAAACATCCATGAATACATATTTATGCACAGAAAAAGAGCTGATGTCTTTTTTTTTTTTTTAGATAACCTCAAGCTATCACCCTGGGTAGAATGCTGTGGTGTCATAGCTCCCAGCAAAATCAAACCCTTGGGCCCAAGTGATTCTCTTGCCTCAACCTCCCAAGTAGCTGGAACTACAGGCACCCACCACAACACCCGGCTATTTTTTGGTTTGTCATTGTTCGGCAGGCCTGGGCCAGATTCGAACCCACCAACTCTGGTGTATGTGGCTGGTGCCTTAGCCGCTTAAGCTACAGGCGCCACCCCAGAGGTGATGTCTTTTAATGTCCCAAGTTGTTAACAATGGTCATTTACTGCTTACTCTAGGGAATGAGAAGAGAGTGGGGTGAAAAGTTTTTATATATTACTTATATCTATTTTATCCATATGACTTACAGGAAACCTTTAAGATAAAATAAAAGACAAAATCAGTAATAACTAGCAAATGTCTCGTGCATTATGGGTCCTGTGATTGCTGTTTTAAGAGTGTGGGAGTTATTACAAAGCTTTAGTTTTGCTTTTATGGCATTATGGAATTTATACCTTTGATTTTTGATGTTCAGTCTTTGTCAGAGATAAAGTCTTTGCTTTATACTATTGTTCCTATGAGGAAAATGTGGTATTTTCAGAAATAAAGATGTTGAAAAGTATAATGTGTACTTCTGAATTTAAGACACATTCATTTGTTGTTGCATACTCTTATTTTTAGTCAAGAGCAATATAATCCTTGGTAAAAATAATCTATGAAGCTTTATCTAAAATTCTTAGTTGGAGATTCTGTACCTTGATTATTAGTTGAGGACAGTGAGGTAAAAGCTATAAAGATCTGCTTGCTCTGGAGCACTCCTTTTTCTTTTCAAGGTCACCTTATTTTACTCATATAACAGAAAAATAAGCAATTATTCTGTAGGAAGACCCAAACTAAGATTAATATAAATTCACAGAGAGGTAACAGAGGTGGCTGTACAACCTCTGCCTTCACCACTGGGAGCTCTAAGGACGAGGTCTCTGTGCACATCCTCCTCTAGACTCAGAATCGTCTCTAGACTGCTTGTAACACATGGTACTATGTAAATACTGTGTGAATAGTTGTTACACTGTCTTGTTTAGGGAATAATGACAAGAAACATAATTGTATTCAGTAAAGATGCAATTTTTTTCCAAGTATGTTCAATCTGCACTTAGTTGAATCCACAGATGCAGAGCCCATGGATAAGGAGGGCCAACTGTTGGACCTAAGCAGTTGTGCAGTTCGAGACAACTTACTTTTATAAAGCTAATTACATCTTCTCTCCTATTCTTCATATGTGTGAATATCTCAATTCTCTTAGTCATTCTTGGCAAGAGGTGGGCTGTATTTTAATACAGTGTATAACATATGTCATTGACGATACAGATAAAAATCTGACTTCTTTAAAATGATCTATTGGTCTTTATCATGTAATTACCTTCATTATATTCTTTTTGTTAATTTAGCTCTTAATTTTGTATAGTCTTAAAACATATTGATGTCTTAACCTATGGCAAAAAAAAAAATGAAGATCACTAGTCATTGCACTACCACTGAAAATTATATAAGCCTTAAATTTGAGAATTATTCTGAGGTTCTAGAATTTTATGCCAGCTAACTTGCCCTTAGTCATCCAGACCCTTTGAAAATGTTTATCTCTTTAGAATTTAAAGAAGTTAAAAGAACCCATGTTGTCCAGTGTCTAAGTAGCTTTAAGGCTGCCTCCTTGATAGAACATCTGAATTCCAAGACGGTGATATAAGATATGGATAGTGAGTGGAAATTACCTCAGGCCTTTATTTTACCCTACAGCCTGGGCCCTTAACATAAAGAAATTTTCATCTTCCTAATTAATTTTCCAAAGTATTGATAAGTAAATAAAATACAAAGCAATATGCTTGAATGGTTAACAAAATATTATATTCAGCAATCTAATCTATACTGCTTTATTTATTTGGGGTTTTTTTGTTTGTTTTTTTGAGACAGTGTCACTATGTTACCCTCGGTAGAGTGCTGTGTTGTCACAGCTCACAGCAACCACAAACTCTCAGGCTTAAGCAATTCTCTTGCCTCAGTGTCCCAAGTTGCTGGGACTTCAGGCATGCACCACAACACGTGGCTATATACTATTTTATTAATAATGTGCATTGTTGGGTGGTGCCTGTGGCTCAGTGAGTAGGACATCAGCCCCATATACCAAGGGTGGTGGGTTCAAACCCAGCTCCGGCCAAACTGCAACAAAAAATAGCTGGGCGTTGTGGCTGTTTCACTCTGTCTCTAAATATATATATATATATATTTAAAAAAAAAAATAATGTGCATTGTTAGTTTCATTATCCAAGTGTGCACTTGGTTTTTTTTTTTGTTTGTTTGTTTTTTTGAGACAGGGATACTCACAGCAACCTCAAATTCTTGGACTTAAGCGATTCTCAAGCCTCAGCATCCCAAGTTGCTAGGACTTCAGGCATGCACCACAACACCTGGCTATATACTGTTTTATTAATAATGTGCACTGTTGGGTGGCGCCTGTGGCTCAGTGAGTAGGACATCAGCCCCATATACCGAGGGTGGCGGGTTCAAACCTGGCCCCTGCCAAACTGCAACAAAAAATAACTGGGCGTTGTGGCTGTTTCACTCTGTCTCTAAAAATACATATATATTAAAAAAATAATAATAATGTGCATTCTTAATTTGTTATCCAAGTATGCACTTGCTTTTTTTTTTTTTTTTTTGAGACAGGGATACTCACATTAACCTCAAACTCTTGGGCTCAAGCAATTCTCTTTCCTCAGCCTCCCAAGTAGCTGGGACTATAAGCACCCACCACAGTGCCTGGCTATTTTTACAGACAAGGTTTCGCTTTGGCTCAGGCTGGTCTCACACCTAGGAACTCAGGCAGTGTACCCGCCTCGGCCTCCCAGAGTGCTAGGATTACAGGGGTGAGCCACTGCACCCAGCCTACACTTGTATTTTTCATAAGGTTTATGATTGCCCATTTTACTCCCATCCAGCATTTTGTAATGACTGCTGTGAACTGTTTTATTTAAAGTCACAGAGGACTAATGAAAACCTTAATAAATTAGAGGGCACGATTATAGCACAATTTGATGGGTGGGTGCTATCATAAGATGTATATGTGTAACACATACTAATACAAAGATCCTGACTCTGCTTGGTGTGGGTAGTGGAAACAGGGAAGACTCCAGGGAGCAGGTGAGTCTTAAATTGCAACTGGAAGGATGAGTCAGTTCACCAACCAGGCTAGAGCACATGGCATGAGCAAAAATCACAGAGTACCTTGAAAAAGATTTCATGACTTAAAAGATCTGAAAAAATTTAAGCACAGTAGGTGGATTGTATTTACCACCTTTTTATCATTGTTTACTCTATTTTGTAATTAAATACACTTACCTTTTTCTTACTTTCCTCTCTTCCCTTTAATAACATTTTTCTATGAAAATTCCAATTATTTTTCCTCTCAACAGCAACATCTGTTTCCTTTAACCCTAGACTAAAATTTTGTATCATGCAACAACAGATGCTAAGCGTTAAGGGGAGTAACATAGGTGGCAGGCTAATGTTCATAAAAACACTTTGACCAGATTCTCAGTACTTCTAAAAGACTTTACCACCTAAGATTATTTGTTTAAATTTGGGAGTCTGTAAATCCCCAGAACAAAGTTGTATATATTCTATGTTTCATTCTTGTAAATGGTTTTCACTTATAAATGGTTTCACACACAAATGTATATATACACACTTCATTTCTTTAATAATAGGCATGTCTGTAAGTGCCTTTTTATTTTTTATTACAAAAAAAGTCAAACATACAAAGGTAGAAAGAAGGATATAATGAACCCTCATATTCTCAGCATTTTGTCTTCAGCCCTAACCCTCTCCCACCTCACACACACTGTATTATTTAGAAACCAGTCCTGGAGGTCAATCATTTAAGCATCTTTTAAAAGGCCTCTGGGTAAGAAAAGAACACATTGCAGCATCATGAATGTGGATACTCCTTTAGGAAGATAATAAGCCTACTTTGCAAAAGTTTTTTGTTTTGTTTTGTTTGAGACAGAGCCTCAAGCTGTCACCCTGGGTAGAGTGCTGTGGCATCATAGCTCACAGCATCCTCCAACTCCTGGGCTCAAGCGATTCTCCTGCCTCCCAAGTAGCTGGGACTACAAGCGTCCGCCACAATGTCCAGCTATTTTTTGGTTGCAGCCGTCATTGTTTGGCGGGCCCGGACTGGATTCGAACCCGCCAGCTCAGGTGTATGTGGCTGGCGCCTTAGCCACTTGAGCCACAGGCACCGAGCCTGCAAAAGTTTTTTTTAACAATTTTACTTCAGGAATCTTTTGCTTAGTACAAATACAGTAAGTTGCTCCTTGAAGGTGCAAACTCATTCTGTGGGGGATTTTTCCCCCATTTTTCTGTCTTGCCTGGAGACTGCTCACAATTTTTTTTTTTCATTCTTTAGTCATCCATTTATTTTTTTTTAAATATTTTTATTGATTTTAATTTTTTTTTATTAACACAATTCTTTACTTATCTAAATTGTGCCTTCTCAAGGTTTGACTCTCCCTGCTTTCTCTTGAAGCTCTTCTGATTTTTCCTTATAAAGACAGCATTCTTTGTCTACATGGTACAAGCCATCACTTGCACAGGCTACAGTGAGTTGGTGTTTACTTTTAAAAATATGTATTCTGTTATAACTTGATTATAATAGTCGTGTACCTCAATAGTCTTATATATTAAATAAAGGTAATAATCTACCTCAGTTATGTGAGGATAAATAATAAATACACAAGTACTCAGTGAATATCAGTAATTGTTACTGCAAGCCATAAACTCCTCAAGGGAAGGAATCATACCATATTCCTTTTTAAATCCCCACTGTCCAGCCTCATTTCCCAAAGTAGAAACTAAATATATGTTTAGTTGGCTGAGAGGATATCTGCTTTATATTTCATGAAGTTATTATCCAATATTACTTATTAATCATATACATATTCAAAACATGGCCTTTCAAAGGTCAGCAATGTGAGATGCTATGCTTTCTATCTAGAATTGTCATTAGTAACATTGATTTACGTTACAAGGTGTAGATCACTTTCAAAGTCATTGAAAGTCAAGACACATTAAACTTTACTTTTGCTATATGCATGAATTATTTGCCTAGAAAACATATTAAAATGATAATTATAAATCATTTTCATTTATCTTTTTTAGACCATAAAAGTAATACTTAGAAAATTTGAGAAATCCAGAAAAGTTGAAAATTTTATACAAAATTGCCCAGCAAAAACCACTGCATTCCTTCACTTTGCATAAAGGTTTACATATCTAAAGATATGCTTTTGATATTCCTGCTTATTTACTTTTCTTACAGACTTTATTTTTTTTTTTCATTTCTTTATTTTTTTATTGTTGGGGTTTCATTGAGGGTACAATCAACCAGGTTACACTGATTGCATTTTTTAGGTAAAGTCCCTCTTACAATCGTGTCTTGCGCCCAAAAGTTGTGGACCACACCAAAGCCCCACTCCCCTCCCTCCTTCCCTCTCTTTGCTCTTCCTTTCTGATTTCTTTTCTTTCTTTTTTTTTTTTTTTTTAAGCAGGAACTCAACTTTGTTGCGTCAAGCAGCCGCTTATATAAAGCGTGGGGAAGGGGCAGGGAAAGAAGGCGGGGGATGAGGTGCATGACAGGGTTGGGCCAATGGCATGGTACCACTCTTATAGACTTTAGAATCAGTTGTCTATTTCAAAAATAACAGGGTTCACTTTACAGAGTTGTCTTCCAGCATAAGAACCTGGAATACTGGTTATCTTAGTCCATTTTCTGTTAATTTATAAAGAAAAGAGATTTATTTAGCTCAGTTGGCTGAGAGGTTCAAGGGCATGGCCTTGGCTTTGACCAGGGTTTTTGTGCTGCATCACAAGAATGTAGAGAGGGTCAAAAGAGAAATGAAGTCCAGGAAACCTGAGGGGCATTCTGGCTTTATAACAACCCACTCTGTGGAGTTATTTATTTCTGATCAAACTCACTGAAGAACAGCACCATGCAATTCATAAGGTATCTGCCCCATAAGCCAAACACCTCCCACAAGGCAACACTTTCCAGTACCATCACACTGGGGGTCAAATTCCAATCTGAGCTTTGCTGGGGACAAACCAACCTTATCCAAACCATAGCACTTGGTTCTACTTTTATGTTCTACCGTATTTTAAGGTTTTGTCAGTTTTTCTTTGATACCAATGTTGTGTGTTTCTTATTAAGCTTATTCATAGATATTTTAGCTTTTTGTTCTAGATGCTATCTTTTTTCCATTATGTCTTTAACCTGGATATTAATATAACAAATTATGAAGACTGTTGATGTGTGTGGTTATTTCATTTATATCCCCAGCCATCTTAGCTGGAACATATACTACTTAGTAAAGTATCTCAAGAATGGAAAAAATATATATATCCAGTGTACTCAATACTATTGTGAAATCGATTTATAATCACTCATACTTTCATATGAAGAATAGATCACAACTGTGGCCCAGGATGAAGGACGGGGGGGTGGGAAGGGAAGGAGGGGAGGTCAGATCAAGGGAGGGTGAACGGTGGGATCACATCTATGCTGCATATTGCAAGGGTACATGTCGGATCTATTAAGTATAGAGTATAAATGTCTTAACACAATAATTAAGTAAACGAGATGAGGTATATATTAACCAGTGTGATGTAAGCTTTCCTAATTATATATGAAATCATCACATTTGTACCCCATAAATGCATGAATGTAAACATGATATATGTGTTTATGATTTAATTTAAAAAAGACATTAAGGAAATGTCTGTAACCATTTTTTACTAGATTTTTAGGTAACTACCCATCTCAAATACCGATTTGGCCTTTTCAAAATTTTTCATAACTATCATGTTATGTCTTATTCCTGATTTTCTTAGGATGTGCTTCTGAGTTTAGTAAATGAGCATGTTGCTGGCTGCTGTGTGAGATTGATGTATTTTATCTATCTGTATATGATGGAATTTTTTTTTTTTTTTTTTTTTTTTTTCGAGGCAGTCTAACTATGTCACCCTTGGTAGAGTGCTGTACCCTTGGTACAGCTCACAGCAGCCTCCAACTCGTGGGCTTAAGTGATTCTCTTGCTTTAGCCTCCCAAGTAGCTGGGGGTACAGGCACCCACCACAACACCCAGCTTTTTTCTTGTTGTTTTTGTTGGATTGTCATTGTAGTTTAGCTGGCCCAGGCTGGGTTCAAACCCTCCAGAATCAGTGTATGTAGCTGGCACCATAACCACTGTGCTATGGGTGCCAAGCCAATGGAAATAATCTTTATTATATATACAGTGATATTCCCGCACTTCATTTACTAATTTCATCATCTCTTATTGGCATCCAACTATTGGACAGGCACATTGTCAGGTCCTGGAGAGTGAGTCGGACAACACAGTATCCACCCTCCAGGGATGCATCTTGTAATAAAAGTATCCGTTTGCTATGGAAATAGAAAAGACAGTTCTACATGAGATAGGAGAAGGGAGGGACATGGTTTCAAGGAGAGTTCCTGGAAAGGGGGACATTTGAGGTGAATTTTGAACAGCGTAAGTTTACCTCCGTTTTACTTGGACTGGAAACCTATGATTTTCTGTTTGACTATGGAAACTTAGTTTCTTACAATTTCTGTGATAGTTTTAAATTTTAGAATAAGAATTGATCAGTATTTATCCAAAATGCTTGGGACCAGAAGTGTTTCAAATTTCTTTTTTTTTTTTTTTTTTTAATTGTGGAACATTTACATTAAAGCAGCCCATATGCAATACCCAAAGTGTTCTAGTGAGCATTTCCTTGAAGGATGATTTTTGAGTTATAATGTCACCACTCATAAAAGTATGGATTTTGAAACATTTCAGATTTCAGATATTGAATTGGGTATGCTCAACGTTTAATAAATAACTTTTAAAGAATCACAGTGATTCTTTAAGACCAGGTACTTTGTTTTACCAAAGTCTAATAGTCTAGCATTTGGCAACTCATAGAACAGGATAGCTTAAATTTAAAATGTATTAATACCACAAAAGTTCGGAATTAAAGAAACTTTAGTCAGCCTTTAGTCTGTCTCCCTGTTCTCCAGACAGCTTTACAAAGCAGAGACTTAGGCTAATGATTCCACTAAAGTCATCCAGCCAGCTGTTGGCAGAGCTTGGAGACCTCGGAACACCCCGTAATTTTGAATATTGTTAGATGTACCTTTCGGTTTGCCTTTTTGAAGAAGTAAAACATGATTATTGATATGGAATTGTCAGGCTTTCTTTGGCCTATGCAGGTTTTCTTCTGATATTAATTTTCCTTTTTTTCTTTTTAGTCTGCCATTTTCAATTTTCAGAGTCTGTTGACTGTAATCTTGCTGCTTATATGTACCTGTGCTTATATCCGATCCTTGGCACCCAGCGTCCTGGACAAAAATAAAACTGGGTATGTTACTAATGATGTCTAATCACCTAAATTACTTTTTATAGACATTGAATGTAAATTGCTATCAAAGTTATTAGATAATTTAATTCCTGTGTGTAATTTGGTTTGCCAATAACTTTTTGTTTTCACCCTTTTTAAATGTTCAAAAACTATATTCATAGTTAAATTTCAAAAGTGATCTGAAATGTATTAGACTGAAAAAAACATGAGAGTTTTTTTTTAAACATGAAAATAGACGTTAATTGTCCATCATTTTTATGATAACTCCCTTTTCCTTTGCAGACATTGTCTTCTCTTCATTTCACCTTTTTTGCTAAACTCTCATTAGGCATATTTAATACTTCATCCAGTTGTTGAAATGATACCATCTTATTTGTTACTTGGTAGTGCATGAAGTCTCTACCCAAGCACACAGTTTCATTTCCTCTTTCCCTTCTCCCGCCACTCCCATGTGCTTTAGCTTACACTCGTAACTTACAGATACAGCATATGGTAGAAATCAGTAAATACTTATTCCCATTGGTCACTTGCTTGCTTGAATTTCTAATCTACATAATGTCTATCTAATCTGATATTTAAATGTTTATTAATGAATTATAGTAGGATACACTATTTGTACTTTCTGATGGCTGCTATGAAAATACTCTTTCAAAAGAAAGGTTGCATGTGGAAATGTCTGCTCCTCATTCCTTTGAGAGCAAGAATACATTCATAACATGCTACATTAAGAAAGGAGTTCTCAGGGCTGCCAACCTTACAGTAGAGGTTGAGTGGTAGTATATTTCTCCTACATAGAAGACTAAAAAACAAAAGCATGCCTGTTTTTATATTTTAAAATATATATTAATGCAGTCAACTGTTTGAAAGCTTGTCATTAAATCTTCGTTTCTACTTATATAAATATTAAGTGCCATTTCATGTGGTTGTATACATGAGAAATATTTTCTACAGAAGAAATTTTACGGGCCCTGTCCCTCTCTGTTACAATTTACATGTTTTTATGAGTCTCGTGATAAATTTTTCTTTCTTTATAAAGAAAGTGTACTCTGCTTAGATAGAGATACCTAGAGAGATTGGATAAAACAAGTTCTTGATGGCTAACCTATTTAAAATAACTTCATTTTTTTTGCTGTTTCAAATAATGTAGAACTAAACAGTAGAAAAAAGGAGTATAGACCCGATAGCATTACAGCAGGTATACTTTATTGGTACATAGCCTTAGTAACTAAGCAGCATTAATTGCATTGTTTTTTATTATTTTATCATTCTTTTACACAAGAATTCCTGTTTAATAAATATCATTTGGAATAGCACAAAATATATAGAGAAATATGGAGGGAAAAAACCAATGTGGTACTTATAAGTCTCTGAGTTGCCAAGTTAGTATTCTTTATTCATTTAAGAAACTTTTAATATGCTAGCTATGTAGTGCTGATTTCTTAACAATACTTTGTTACTTCTAAAATATTGAGCATGAAAAGACTTGACTTTGGATCTGTTTCCTGGTTGTACACTGTGTCTGTGGAGCTCGATGCTTCCTCTGGAGGGCTTTAAGCATCCTGCTTGGGGTTCCTCATCTTGTTCCTGCAGCCAGAATAGCTTTAAATTATTAATGCATGTTGTAATCCATAGGTTCTAGAATCAAGGAACCAGAAATGGAAGACAATTTTTTTGTGTGTGTGTCACAGTCTGACTATATCACCCTCTGTAGAGTGCTGTTGCATCACAACTCACAGCAACCTCAAACTCTCGGGCTTAAGAGATTCTCTTGCCTCTACCTCCCAAGGTGCTGGAACTAAAGGCACCCACCACAGCGCCTGGTTATTTTTTTTTACTGCAATTTTATTGTTGTGTAGCTGGCCCAGGCCAGATTCAAACCTGCCAGCCTTGGTGTATGTGGCTGGCATCATAACCACTGCTACGGGTGCCAAGCCAATGGAAGACAATTCTGAGTAATATTTGGAGTTATTGTCACATGTGCCTTTTGCGTGTGAATTACTGAGCAGAGATGATGTTAGTCACCATCCTGAGGACTTCCTGTGTAATCATTCCTTTAATCTTCCTAACAACCCTATAAGGGTGAATGCTATTGCTAAAGAGAAAAATTAATTTGTTCAAAGTTAAACAACCAGTAAGCAGGATTGAATTTAATTAAGCATAATCTGGCCTTATGCTACCTTGTAGTACCTTCAGCAATGCATATGGCTTTCTTCCTTTTATTCCTGCAGTAAAATTGTTTTACCTGTCAGAATGTCCACTCTTTGAAATAAACTTTTAGTTGTGCTTATTCCATTTAATCTAAACTAAGAGACCTTTTGCTTTAAAGTCAGGAAGTTCACTATACTTCAGAGGAGGAACAAATATAGGACTTAATTGAACTGGTGTTTTCTTTTCTTCTTACCTATTCAGTTATGATCCATTAGCCAGCCATTCCAAAGTGTACTATAAATTTCCCTGAAATTTAAGTATTGAAATTTTCTTGAGCTACTGATCCTAATTTATGCAATAAATAATGTTGATTTATCTTAGTAATCATAGTAACTCCATTTGTCCATTTATACAGGTCTGTGTTTTCATCAGACCAACGAAATGGTATCTATAATGTTTTTGGTTTTTCATAGCTCTCTATTCATTCCTCAGATTTTTTTTTTCTTCAAAGGTGGTGTTTTTTATACATGCCAAATACTATATTCATACAATATGTAACTCACAATATAGCCATTCATAGAACTGAAATGAACATCTTCGTTCTAATTCTTAATTCTAGAATATGTGTTTTAAATGCCATATTTAGTGAACTCATATATAGTGTCCCCTAAATTAGGAAACTTTGTACTTATATTGAAAACATAGGCACATTTTATTTTTATTTCTGCTTATCAAATGACACATAGTAAATGCTACAGTTGGAGTTCATAAATTTATCTAAAATATGTTTATCATTTTCTCAAAATTAATGCTTAGCTATATTGGCATATAAAATTTCTGCTTTTGAGAGTAAAGTACTTCGTACAAAAAGCCCTTGTGGAAATTTTTACCACCCCCATTACCATGGGTTGGAGCTATGACACCACATATATTCCAGTTCGTAGCAATTTCTGTAAATTGATGGTTGATAAACTATTGTGTGATGGTTGATAAACTATTGTGTCCTGCTCTCATACATGAATGGTAGCCTAACATCAAATAAGCAGATTTCAGATTTGAAGCAGAGCATTAAAGGTTAATAATCAGCACATAACTAATTCTCTATGAGCTATTGAGAGGATGATTTACCATTCCCAGTAATTGATAGCCATTTTTTTCCCCTTTTTATTCTGTGCAGACTGTTGGGTATATTTTGGAAGTGTGCCAGAATTGGTAAGTATCTATACTCTCTCTTCATTTCTTCACCCATATATTGTTGACTAATTTGTCTTAAGATTACATTCTCACTAATTAAGTGTAAGTTTTAAAGGGCAGGTTTCCCAACTAAAGTTCCACCAAGCTCTTTTTTTTATGCTGTATAAAATTAGATTTAGTGAATACTTGATAGTATTTTATTACTAGAGAGAAGGAAAAGTGTAAAAAACAGTCTCTAATTCAGATACCAAATACCATGTGTTTCTAGTTTTGGGGAGATTTCAAACAAATGTATGTAGTTTTTGTACACATAGGTTCATGGTGAAAGCACCCTATTCTGTACGTTGTGTGCTATTTTGATAACTAAGGATGTATTTTCCATCAAGTGAAAGGTTTTCTGAGCAGCTGTCTAAGCATAATCATTCTATTGTCCTTTTTAAATCATATAATCTTTAACTGTTTTATCTGTTGAACACTGTCATAGCTGAGCTTTCTACTGATTAAAGTGCAGGTAAATGTGGTTATTATCTAACTCTTCATGATAAAAATAATAACATCATACATGTGCTTGTAGGTAACAATATCTTCTTATGACATCTCCCTATAACATTTAGCACTCTACCTTGAACAAGTGAGTGTGAAGTGAATAAAGTAAAATGTATTGGTGTAATGCACCAGCTATAAACTATTCTTGAAAGATAGATTATACTCTTTTTAACACTTCAGATCATCTATATTTATGCCACTTGTACTGAAAGTGAATATTTTTTGTCGTCTTTGTTTATTATTTGTGTGACTGAGCAAAAAAAAGGTTGGATCTTAGTATTTTTCATCTAACAATAATTTATTCATGCCTTTTTTTTTTCTTTCGTAAAGCTGTTAAACTTTCATAATGAAAAATAAATTTTCTACATTTTACATTTAATCCATTTAGCCAATCTGAGAACAACCCAAATTCCCCCAACTAATCCTTTTAAATAGAATGAGGTATTTAAGAATCATCTTCCTTAGATAAACTATGTTCCCTTTAAAGTATTGTGTTTTATTTTGGTTTTCACTTCAGAGATGTGAAAAATTTAGAAGATGGTTCGTAACAAGAGTAACAAGAAACAAAATTGATTAGAGACTGAAAAATGTAAATTAAATTCTTAATGATAAAATTCTATACCTCAAAGGTACATTATGGATTCAGACCACCATAATAAAGTGAGTCACACAAAAATTTTTGGTTCCCCAATTCATTCAGAAGATGTTGGTATTATACTATAGTTTATTGAGTGTGGAATAGCATTTTATCTAAAAAAAAAAAAAAAAAAAAATGTACATAGCTTAATTAAAAAATACTTCATTGCTTAAAAAAAAAAAAAAGTGGTATTGATTATCTGGCCCTTCATTTTTTTGTTGTTGTTGTTGTTATTGTTGTTGTTGTTGTTGCAGTTTTGGCCGGGGCCGGGTTCGATCACCCTCGATAAATGGGGCCGGCTCCCTACCCACTGAGCAAGGCACTGCCCACCTTCAGTGAGTCTTAACCTTTTTTGCTAGCAGAGAGTCTTGCCAGATGGCTGCTGATTGTGGTCAGGGTGGTTGTTGCTGAAGTTTGGGGTAGTTGGCAGTTTCTTCAGGCAGCAATGAAGATTGCTACATGGATTGACTCTTCTTTTTCCCAGGGGTTTCGCTGTAGCATGCAATACTATTAGATAGCAATTTACGAGAGTGGAATTCCCATAAAATTTGGAGTCAGTCCTTTTATCAACTATAATGAGTTTGTATAATATTCTGAATCCTTGGTTATCATTTCAACAGTATTTACAGCATCTTTATAAGGGATAGCTTCTATCTAAAGAAACTTTTTTTTTTTTTTTTTGAGACAGGGTCTCACTCTGTGCCCTGCCTAGACTTCCGTGGCATCCTAACTCACAGCAACCTCAAACTCCTGGGTTCAAGCAATCCCCTTGCCTCACCCTCCCAAGTAGAACTGAGGGTCTCATTCTTTGTCAGGCTGGTCTTGAACTCCTGAGCTCATGCAGTTTACCTGCCTCAGTCTCCTAGAGTGAAGAAACCATTTTTTTAATTAACCCTAAGAGGCAGTCCCTCATCTACTCAAGTTTTATCCTGAGATTGCACAGTTCAGGCTCCTTTTCTAATCAGAGTTCTCCTTGCTCTTTCCACCATATCTGCAGGATGTTCCCCATTGAAGTATCCAATAATCTGTGCTATCAACAGAGTTGCTGCCATCTAGGCTTTGTCATTCCCTTTCTAGAGGGCAAGTAAAATAGATTTAGCGTAATTCTCAAGGGCTTTAGAATTTTCAGATGGGTAGATGAGCATTGGCTTCGACTTAAAGTCACCAGTGCATTAATCTCTCACAAGAGAGTTAGCTGTCCTTTGAATCTTGGAAGCCAGACATTTACTTCTCTAACGTCCTACATGCTTTCTTCCAATAGAAAGCTGTTTTGTCTACATTGAAAATGTATTGTCTAGTGCAGCCACCTTTGTCAGTGATGTAGCTGGATCTTCTGGATAACCTGCTGCAGTTTCTCACCTTGTACTTTTAACCTCATGAGCCAACCTTTGCCTACTTCAAACCTAAGGGAATGTCATGGCTGATTTGATCTTCTCTCCAGACCACTGAAACTTTCTTTGTATCAGCAATAGTCTGTTTCACTTTCTTATCATTTAGGTATTCACTGGGATAGCATTCTTAATTTCTTTCAAGAACTTTCCCTTTGCATTCATAGCTTAGCTATGTTTAGTACAAGAGGCCTAGCTTTAAGGCCTGTCTTGACTTTGAACATGCCTTCCTCTAAGCTTAATCATTTCTAGCTTTTGATTTAAACAGAGAGATATACAACTCTTCCTTTCACTTGAACCCTGAGAGGCCATTATAGGGTTATTATAATTGCTCTGATTTCAGTATTGTGTGTCAGGGAATAGGAAGGCCAAGAGATGGGGGAATGGCCAGTCAGTGGAGCATTTATCAGTTAAGTGTGATTTCTTACAGGGTGCAATACATGGCACCCCAAAACAAATAAAATAGCACTATCAAAGATCACTGATCACAGATCACTAACAGATGCAATAATAAGGAAAAAATGTGAAATTGTGTCAGAATTACCAAAATAGAACACAGACGCATAAAGTAACCACATGCTATTGGAAAAATAGTGCTGATGGACTTGCTTGATACAGCATTGATATAACCCTTCAATTTGTTTTTTAAAAATACAACACAACATCTACAAAGTGCAATAAAATGAGGTATGTTGACACTTAAAAGATTTTTTTCTAAAGAAGATTTGGGTATTGATATAATGTCTGAAGATAGTTACAGCATAAGCTAGTCTTCAAATCTTTAAAGCATCTCCTAAGATTCATGTGTTATTTGCCACTGAAATCATTTACAGAGTAGGTTTTCTTCCCTTAAGCTTTTAATGATACGCCAGACTCATTAATGGGGGAAGTTGTAAGCCTAATACTAAATTATCCAGAAGCCTTTTCTAAATCTATGAAGATGAGATCATAAGATTCTTTAGCCTTTTAGTTTTTGTGCTGTAGAAAATGATAGTATAAGCATAAAGGGCTTCACATGAAAGTACTCCTTTCAGGGCCCTCATTCAAATATCATGACTCCTGAGACAAGCTTTATCTTCCAGAGATACCAGTGTGCTTTTAACTTGCTAAACTGTTCTCCCAGGATTCTCTGTCATAGTTTATTCTCCCTTACAGAGATAACCATGGGAATCTTTCTTTTGCAAGAAGGATAATTGACTTTAAATTGGTAAAAGCACAAATATATTCTAGATAAGTAGTTGTCAGTCAGGAGCATTTAGCAAGACAGTTGTGATTGTCACAAATGGGCTGAGGGACATAGTGTAGGTCGGGGATATCACTTACCTTCCTGGGATGCAAGGATAGGCCCTCGCAGCATAATTATCCAGCTCAAGAAGCAGTAGGATTGTAGCTGAGAAGGCCTGACCTAGACTTACAAAGGTTTGTGGTGCACATTTATCTGGCATTCAGTCATGCACACAGCTACAAACCTTGAGATAACAGAAGAAATCCTATACACTTCAAAAAGACCTAAAAAAGAAAGCTAGAGAGACAAAATAGCAAGCTAATACTCATAGCTAGTGGTAAATGTTAATATATGTATATAAAACAAACTTCAGAGGCAAGTGCTTCAGAGGCAAGTCCCCAAAAGAGAAATCAAAGAGGATTACCAGGGAACAGAGTGGTGAGAGTACCTCAAATAATCTGCAGAGAGAACAGAATGGAAGAACAAGTCTGGCGTGAGGAGGCTGTTTTCATCTCAATGTTATCAAGTTGCTAATGCACAAAAAAGTAGTAAGAGATTTTATTTTATCTGTTGTTTTGTTTGTTTTTGAGACAGAGTCTCAAGCTGTCGCCCTCAGTAGAGTGCCATGGCATCAGAGCTCACAGCAACCTCAAACTCGGGCTTCAGCAATTCTCTTGCCTCAGCCTCCCAAGTATCTGGGACTACAGGCACCCACCACAACACCTGGCTGTTGTTGTTGTTGTTGTTGTTGTTATTGTTATTTAGCTGGCCCAGCCTGGGTTCAAACCCGCCAGCCTCGGTGGATGTGTCTGGCTTCCTACTCGCTGAGCTATGGACACCAAGCCAGTAGTAGTAACCGAATTTAAATCCATTTTACTTAATGACAACAATATATGCAGCTCCATTCAGTAGCCAACTCAAGTGACCCTTTTGTGCACAATTATTAAAGAGAGTATGCTTAGAAGTTTGAGACATCTAGTTTGTAACTTTCTTGATGATTTCATATGAATAATATATTTTTATGTATAATGATAAATAGTGCCTTTTCTTTTTTCTTTGTTCATTTATTTCCATTTTTCTCTCTTGACCATAGGAATGCCATAGGTTGAACCGTTCAGTTAAGTGTTCATTCTTGCCAATTATGTGGCTTAGAAAATGTTGATGCTGATACGCTGCTTTCTCAAGTGCGCGCTTCTCTCTTACCTTGACACGGAATATATCCACAGAGAAAGGATGCCGTTTCAGTGGGAAGAGACCCAGCCACATCATCTTACATTACACATCACATTACAGCAACTGGTTTACATTCACTTAGACCTAAAACCAGACGAGAAGTAACATTCTTACCTAAGTTCAACCAAAGATGTTCAGCTCTACCACATGGCAGTCTCTTTTAAGAAAATTAAAAACAGGAAAATGAGACCCATATGTAAATTATGGCATTCTGAGTCTGAGGGTGAAGAAGGGAAGAACTTCCTCAAAAACTAATTTCCACCAGATGAAAAACTTAGGAAAGTATTAATTTCTTCCTGTAGGTGTTTAAGAGGGCTATATTAAACAAGGAGAGTGTCCTGCCCCAATAAGAGGGACAGACTTGCTATGAAAGCGACCTGAACTTGTGTACAAATGGGGTTTTTATCCTAAAAGAATTAGTATTATTTAAGATTGTAACCCAAGATTTTTCTTAATTTTAAAAGAATTTCTTTTTTCAGTTGGAGGTGGTGGTAGTATAAAATCAGTTTCTCTCACTGTCAGGACATTCCATAGCTGGAATGCAGTCCATTAAATGTCTATGGATAGAAAAAGCACTTTCAGAAAGCACCAAATGTTTGCTTTCTGTGTATGTGCATAATATTTTCTATAGAAGTTGTCATCGAGCAGACACACTTATAAACTGTGCCTGTGCGAGCTCATTGAGGAAGTTGTGAAAGAGAATACAACCATGAGAATTTTAGTCAATAAGTTTGGTCAGGATTGACATTTTCCAGCGGTAGTTAACTAAGCTTACTATGTGAAACTGGGAAAGAATTGATCATAGAGAAACACAAAGAAGGGGAATATAAACCATCTCTACTAGAGGGTACCAGGAAGTACCCAAGATTATTTCTAGAAGTAGTTTGTTTGATTCTTCTTAAGCTGCCCTCAGGAAGCATATAAATGGGCCTTCTGAATTGTTACAGCCTTGCAATACTGAGAACACAGGAAAGAACAAGGTGAGCGTGAGTTAACTCGCAGCCACACAATGTCCTCTGTTTCCCTGCAAGACATTTTCACAAGCTGACTTCAGAATTACTCCACGCAAAGAAACATCTCCCAGTATAAATACTCCTGAGGCTGGTGTGAAAAAATTGACTCATGCAGAAATGGTTGTTTCTAGTTCTACATTTCTAACCCAGAGTTACAAAATCTATTTCAGAATAGTTTTTTCTAATATGTTTTTATTAAGCATTTTATTTTGTGTCCATTTTAAAAATGGAACTTTATTGACCATCCTTTGTTTATTTTCATCCATGAATGTTTCTCTTCCTCTCTTCAAGTGTCATAAATTAATACCAGGCAAGAAAAAAATTGCAGCTAATAATTGTATGTTGGATTTCTTTTTATAAGTGGACTTTTTTCTTTTTATATGAAATAAACAGTATTTCTCTGGTCTCAACTAAGTTGAGATCATTTCTCTTGGATCTGTCCTGCATTCTGGGCCGTATTTTCTAATGTCTTAATTTATGCAGTGGCACAAGAATGACACTTTCAGGGTTTTCTAAATCTGTGAAACAAATTGATGCAGTTTAGCTAGCGCATTCTGTTATGTTGCATCTAGTTTCTTGTTTTGCCCCCTGCCCTCAAATGTGTGGGCCTCATAGGCAAGAACTTTATCTTTATTTCTTACCTGTTGCTTTTCCCACAATGAGTGATAATCTTATCACAGTCCAGACTAGGCATTCAGTCAAGATAAATATCTCCTTTTTTCTCAACAGGTGAACGGAAAAGTCCTTATGTTGCTGCATGCTGTATGGTGATGGCCTTCAGCATCCTCTTCATGCAGTAGCTGGGAAAAGTGCCAGAATTTAAGTGCCGTCAGATTTCAGTGTGAACAAGGACTCACCTGCAGAAAATAATGGAAGGAACAGTTAATCCCTTATCCCCAGACATGGAAGGAGATAAATCCCCAGATGCTGGTCTCTATTTCTGTGTTATTGGACCAAAGTTCTATATAAATAATGAAGATGTCACCATTTAATACTCGGAGTTCAGTGATCTGTAAGGATCAACCTTACTGTCACTACAGAATTAGATTCTGCACACGTCATTCTTTGTTTTAGACACCAGTTGTAAACGAGGCATCTTTAAGACACAGTAGAAAAGAAAATGGCAAATTACTCAAACTCCTTTCACTAAGATTTGGAAGTGATGAATCTTTTTTAGAATGAGATCTGCTTTGGACTGTATTTGTTATTGAGGAAAAATGTTTCAATTTGTGTTGTTAAGGATTGCATTTATATTTAATAATGCTTGCTTTTCTTCTGGACACCCCATTTTGATCATTAACCAGCGTACCTCTACTCTTAGTTATTTCTAAAGTTTATTACAGGTGTTTAAAAATACTTAAAATAGCCCATTTAATTCTTAAAGTAAGAAGATAAATGTCAAATGTAGATGCTAAAAGTCATATGTAGGTGAATGTTATAAGTCTTAAGTTTTACCAGCTAGCTGTTTGTTTTGTGAGAAAGAACATTCTCAGAATGAAAAGAGTAAAGTAGAATAATTATAGAATTATAGTCTGAGAAGTGTTTTTCTTTAGTGTCTTCAGAAATGAAATATCTATTTCAGTTGCTCCCCCCAAAATGTTATTTTTTTCTTTTTTAATAGAGCACTTTAAATCTAGTTTATGTGTTTTCTGTCAACTTGAACTGAAATCTCTTGTGTAACTTTGTACGTGATAAACAGTTTTCAAGTCTGTTTATTCATACATATAGTGCAAGTGTCATTGAGCTTTGATAGTAAAAGAACAGCTTCAGCAACTTTTAGTCTACCAGAGGAATATTGGGAATGTAACTTATAAATTTTATAATAGGGCAATTACAAGTTTTATGGTTAACATTTCTTAAGGTGCAACTGAAACTCAGTTAAAATTTCAAAGCTAAGAGGAATTTAAATCTTACCCAAAAATTACCTGTAGAAACAAAGTATGGGACTGAAAGCCACCTATTTTTAAGGAACACTTGAAGCCACTTGGAATTAATTCTGGGAAACAAAACTCTATTATGTGTTGCTCCTTTGTTTTGGGGGGCCAGGGATTGGTTATATTTTTGTTTTCTGCAAAAGAGCTGTTGTAGGCTGAAATGTATTTATTTTATGTTGGCATGTTTCTGCCTTGTTAAAAGTGGTTTGTTTTCTTTAGACAGGGAATCAGGTTATGATAATTGTTCCTACTCTGAACTGTCTCTTGGGTTTTACATTAGGTCAAGGATTTTCAGAATATCCCAAATATAGGACTCTTGTCAGCATATCCATGTGAGTAAGTCACCTTTCTGGGTCTCATTTCTAGGTGGCCATCTGTTGTCCAGCACTGCTGCCAACTGGATTTTCTAAAAGCTGTGTCAACTAATTTTTGTATATGCTAATGTAAATCTAATATGGAAAGGGGAAGAATATTCTAGATAATCAATTCTAAGACATTTGGTAATTTGTCATTTCAGAGGAGACAGAAGCAAAGTAGATAGGAAGTAAATTCTTTAGGACACTTGTGGTAATACAGAAAACTTTTTGCTGTGTATAGATGCCAACTGAGTGGGAGGCAGATGACCTCTAACTCTATCCATTCTGACCCTTTGAAACACAAGCTCCTTGGGAGCTGGAGGAAAGGCACGGTATCCTACATAGAAAAGCAATTAGCATTTTCTTCAATGTATTTTTTCCAAAGAATTCCACTGACCTCTGTTCCCTAATCCAAAAGATAGTTAAGGTGGTTTTAAACCCACAGAATGTTCACATATTCCTCCAGTGGTCTCTGCTGGGAGGTGAGATGCAGAAGAGGGTTAAAGATGGACTGAAGCATCAGATGAACTGCTCTGCCATGCAGGCTTGCAGGGCTGATGAGATCCCAGCTTGCCATGATCAATTGCTCTGCCTTGCCTAGCTTCAGAATCTTGATTCCATCTCTCCTGGAATGTTTGTGGTGCTAATATTCAATACCTCATTGGCTTCATCTGTCCTAGTGGCACATCTTCCAGGCAGTCTTAAAATATGGCCAGTGAAAAGGCCACATAGTCTGTTGAATTCTCTCTGTGGCTTCAAAAAGTTGAGGGTCTAGTCCAATGTCTTATGAGGCCTTGTACTGAGCCAGGCATTATCCTAAATGCTCTTACATGTTCAAAATCAAAATAGCTCTTACACACTAGGGATAATAGTATCTGTAATTTGAAATAGACTCCATCATCAACGAAGACGATCAAACTAGTTTTATCTTGGGTGGAAAGAGAGGTTTTCCAAGTTTAAAAAATCAAAAGAACAGAAATTCACCTAATTTGTGGAAAATAAAATTGTAAATGGAATGTATCCCTCCTTTCACCATTTCAGGAAATAATAGAGTGCATACAGTATATTATTAAAGATAAAAAGATAGGCACACAGTTTCTTCCCCATACTAGCTAATAATGTAGGATGAGAGAAATAAAGTTATATATGTGATAAATGATCCTCAAGATTCTAGAAGAAAACTGAAGGGTGTCCATTCAATCAGGGTGTGAACTTCATTCTGGAGGAGGAATGTTAAAGCTGAACTTTAGAAACATTGTGCAGAAGCACAGTGGTATTGTTAAAGTCTGTAAATACCTAGCTTGTGCCACCTGGAAATATTAATGCATAAACCTGGAAAGGTGAACAGAGATCAGATCCTAAATGGTCTTGTATTGTTCTCATTCCTGTTACTACCTCAAAATTGAAGTTGACCATCTATTCCCACCTGCCTAACACAAAAGTGCTTAAGGACAAAAATCAAAAATACTTCCTTGGTGTATGTGTAAACAGGTTCGAATATCTCCCTTCCCACTCTGTTTTGGACTAGGAATCTAAGAGTATATTCTCCAGAGCTATGTATGGTACAGAAAAATAACTAGTCAGGTCAGTATCTTTAGGAACTGTTAGCAGCTCATAATCCATTGATACCTGAAGCAGCCATGATTGTTAAAGCACATACCAGCACAAGAAACAGATGTAACTTCATTGTCTACATTTTCCTGGGTGCAACAAAAAAAAAAGAAAAAAAAAAAACATTTCCAATAAGCTTCATTTTCAAAGCCTTGGACAAGTTACTAGATCATCGGAAGCTGAAAACAATGGAAGATTCTTGGGGACCACTCTGTACTTTCTCTGGTCAATAGATAGTAGATGTTCAGAACATGTACCTAAAAGCCATGTGAACAACCTTATTCTCAATACAAAATCACTACTCACTTCTGAAAAATGACTTCATAATTATGTTATTTATATACTGCCTTGCCCTAAACTAATCCCAAAGTAATCTGAAATGTTTTGCCAACATCATGCAGAAGAGGGATTTGGAAATATATTTCCTGTGATTCTAGAGTACAGACAATCCCAATTTCTTGTTAGTTCATATGTCTAGTGTGTAATAAAAAAATGAACTCTCAAGCCTCCCAGTTTTGTGTGATTGTCAAATGAGTGAAAGCAGTTTTTAGAGCTTTAAAAATAGCCACTTTTTTTAGCAAGACAGGAATAAAGAAAGTTTGTTTCTTTCACCTGCATTTTAATTCATGGCTGGCCAAGATTAGTTTTGGGATTTATTTTTTTTTTATTTTTTTTTTTTTTTTGCATCTTAAAGGTGTTTATTATATTGCTGTTTCTTCAAGTAAGCTTTCAATTTCCTATGTGACTTGCTTTAGATATGAAGTGTTTAAATCTACCAGAGATGATCAAAATCTGATTCTGAATAAAAATGGTAGTTATTGGCAATTTTCAACCTTGTCTTCAACTGAGACCCTTCCCATGCCCAAACTTTCTAGCAAATAGGTATCATTTTCTGTCCAAAATGTGTTTGTGAGCAGTGCCTATAGAGACAGATTATTCGGCCAATTTATACTATCATACTATTTATTGAGAAATGAAAAAGCATATGCCTTGCTTTAAAGAACATGGTCTTCCTACTGTTAATCTTCCCATAACTGAACGAATAAAGGCGTGTCACTGGAAAGAATTTAACCAAATGAATTAACAACAACTAAATGTTGAGTTAGGTTTCGGTCTCAAAAAATATTTTAAGATAAAAGTAGAAAGACAGTATATTGTTTCCATCACTGTATACTGGAAACCTTCCTCAGTGCTTCATTTTACGACTAGTGAATGTACGATTGTATAGGAAAATTGCTAGGTTTCTGATTTCTAACAAGTCAAAGCTCAAAATGTCTTCACTTAATGATCATGGAATTTAATATATCCAGAAAGGCTGTTCTTAATTCAGATGGTTAATATTAATCTAGTTAAGCATAAACAGATTCGTCTGGCGCAAAAGAAGAAAAAAAATATTGAAATAAGGGTAGATTACTTCACACAGTTTGTGGAGGATAAGAGCTCTCGAGAACTGCTCCATCCCCAAACACTACTGTTTGAACTTGGACAAGGCAAGTAGCCTAAAGCAAATGTGTAAGCCCAGGGTTTGTTCCCAAAGTGACAAAAGCTACAATTTCATCAGTCAATCAACTTTTTTGATTACTGTGTCTAGGCTAAATACCAGAAAAATTTGCAAAGATACTGAACTGCTTAAAAAGAAATAAGGTATGAAGAATTTCAAGAAAGCTAGCATCAAAGAAAGAATCTTTGCAGTAAACCAAGTATAAAAAATGATCTGTAGTCTCTAGTTAACACCAAAAGACTTGACCTTGGAAATTAAGTTACAGAGCTATTGAAAGTAATCTACATACGACGACTAGGCTGGAGAAAAGCAGAAGACAATATATTCCTTTTGATTTTATTTAATAGAAATAGTATTCTTTGCCTTTTTTTTTTTTTTAAAGCATTTCCATCACATCTTTCAAGCATCTTGAAAGAAGTCTTAATTCAGTCTTTTGACAGAAAACTTTTGAGACCTGCCACGAAGAAAAGGAATGAGGGTAGAACTCAGAATAACCTTTAAGCCCCTCTAAAAACAGAAAATTAATCCCTTTGTCATTCCCAGTTTATCAGGTAAGAGTCTTCTCTATTTTCCAAATCAAATTCTTAGCTGTGTGCCAGATAGTGCTAGGTCAGGGTTGATCTTACTATCATGAAACCTAGGTTCTAGTGAAAAACAGCCAGCCAAAATAATTAGGTAAGTATCCACAACCGCTAGGGAGGACCCAAAAGCAAACCTGAAGGGCTTAACATGGTGTGGTCAGAGGAGGCCCATCTGACCAGGTATCAGGCTAAAGGAGGGAAGGGGAAGGGAGAGTAGTTGTAGGTCCAGCTGCTCTTAATGCCAAAAAGGTTGGCAGGCTCGGCACCTGTGCCTCATGCGGCTAAGGCGCCAGCCACATACACCTGAGCTGGTGGATTTAAATCCAGCCCGGGCCCACCAAACAACAAGGACGGCTGCAACAAAAAAATAGCCGGGCGTTGTGGCAGGCCCTGTGGTCCCAGCTACTTGGGAGGCGGAGGCAGGAGAATCGCTTGAGCCCAGGAGCTGGAGGTTGCTGTGGGCTGTGATGCCACAGCACTCTACCCAGGGCGGCAGCTTGAGCCTCTGTCTCAAAAAACAAAGGTTGGCATACCTGTGACATCCTGAAAGAGCTACAAAATGACTTCCCTTCATCTCTGGGGAACAAATTTCACCAAAGACTGCCTTGTGGTCTGCGCTGACCAGAACTTTACAAGGAGGTCAATTCTAGGAAATGCGGTTGAGCCAGACTAAGTTGACACATTACAAAAATTATGCCTTGATCTCTTCACGGCAACTCAAAATTTAACATATTCAAAACAATTCTTTGTCTTTCATCATAAAACATCAGAAAGGTGCTTCTTCATCTGTGTTTTTAAATAGTACCACTTTCTGTGCTCAAAACTTTCAAATCTTCTAAACTACTTTTTTTCTTTATCATATCCTCCTCTTACTGACACAAGTTATAACTTCTATGGTTTTTACCTCTGCAGTACCCACCACAGGCAGATGAGTTCAAACCCAACAGGTGACTGTCCAATCCCACACACGGATTTTATATTTAGATATAAGCCCCTTCCCAAACCCCAAAGGCAGGAAAGGCCATTTTCCTCCCAAAAGCACGTAGAGGGGAGTGAGTTATAGCAGAGGAGCTGGCATGCTGTTATCATTATTTAAACCAAGAATAACACACTGTAAACAAGATGAAAGATCTAATAAAAATGTGCTCTTATTCCCAATTCTAAAACTTTTAACAGCTGGGCTTTTCCATGTGGAATAATGATACATAAATAACTCAGCCAGGAAACAGAGAGGCTGTGAAGAAGTCCAACAAAATGATAGATGATCTTAGACACTCCGGATATCACACCCAAGGGAATTACGAGGAAATCATGGTCATTGGAAGGTATCGGTGAGCTGGTGCTGGTGTATGTGAGCAGCAGACGGTATAGGGCCTGACAATGGTCCTGAGTCATGTATCACTAGCTCTGCAGTTTTCCTTCTACTCAAGCATAATAACACTCCCTAGTCTAATCCACGGGGGCCTTTTCAGCTCCATACAAATGTGTCATCTTTTAATTAGTCATGGAAAGCTAGATAAACTGACTCAGAAAATAAACATTTTGAGCTTAAAACTGAAGTAAGTTCTTAATTCTTATATTTAGCTTTCTTTTAAAGGTGACAAATATCACTGTGTACATACATTTAGTATTTTGTTTTATTTATTTTTATTGTTGGGGAATCATTGAGGGTACCATGAGCCAGGTTATACTGCTTGCATTTGCTGGATGAAGTCCCTCTATTAATAGTGTCCTGCCCCCAAGAGGTGTGTCACACACCATGACTCCCACACCCACACCCACCCACCATGTACTAGCATCAATTGTTTTCATATCACAATTGAGTATCTAATCCCCATGAGAATGGCCCACATCACAAAGACTCAAAGCTGCAGGTGTTGGCGTCCTTGTCGAGAGAAGAGAACACTTTTACACTGCTGGTGGGACTGCAAACTAACACAACCCTTTTGGAAGGAAGTATGGAGAATCCTCAACTCAAACTAGACGTCTCATTTGATCCTGCAATCCCATTACTAGGCATCTACCCGAAAGAAAAAAATCATTTTATCATAAGAACATTTGCACTAGACTGTTTATTGCAGCTCAATTTACAATTGCCAAATTGTGGAGACAACCTAAGGAATGGATTAGGTTGTGGAGACAACCCAGGAATGGATTAACAAGCTGTGGTATATGTATACCATGGAATACTGTACAGCTACTAAAAAGGATGGTGACTTTACATCTTTTGTGTTGATTTGGATGGAGTTGAAATACATTCTTCTTAGAAAGCATCACAAGAATTGAGAAGCAAGACCCTCGCCTTTCTCCACTCACTAAAATTGATTCAAGATGGATAAAAAATCTAAATCTGAGGCATGAATCAATAAAAATCCTTGAAGAAAGTGTAAGGAAAACACTTAAAGCTATCACCTTAGGGAAGGACTTTAGGACGAAGACTCCAGTGGCAACTGCAGCAACAACAAAAATAAACAAATGGGACTTAATTAAACTGAAAAGCTTCTGGACAGCTAAGGAGACAACAATCAAAGCAAACAGACCACCATCAGAATGGGAAAAGATATTTGCATATTACGAATCAGACAAAAGCTTGATAACTAGAATCTACAGAAAACACAAATTAAGCAACAACAACAACAACAAAAAGCCAAAAAGCCCAACATCAGTGGGCAAGTGAGATGAATAGAATCTTCTCTAAAGAAGACAGACGAATGGTTAACAAGCATATGAGAAAATGCTCGTCATCCCTAGTTATCAGAGAAATGCAAATCAAAACCACCCTGAGATGGTCTTATTCACATAATCTAGTGAAAGGTCACACATTCCCTCTCCCGCTTCTTCCTTTCACTAAAGCATACAGAGTGGGCACAGATGTCTAAAGGCATCATGAGAAAATAATAGTGAGGCACAGAACTTCAGCCTAGGAAACTGAATTTTCCTTCTCCATTCACATGATGGGAAAGTGGTAAGTGGGGCCACAACCCATGTGGTAGACAGAATTTAGGGATAAGTCTCCTCATTCTCCTTGGGTTTGGGTAGAACATCTCCAGAAGTCTTCCCAGCTCTGAAAACCAACAACTGTCCTATGTCATAGTACAAGTTCTTCTTCACTGGTCCCCACTTTTTTTTCTCAGTTGGTTAAACATGGACAAAGAGCCCTTAGAAAATGAAGATTCATTTGTTTGTTTTTTTCCAGGTATGTTTTTGGAAATCCCAGTGCAGCTAGAAATTCTACATTTGTGAAATGTACCCAGGAATTTACCTTCCCAGAAATTCTGTGAGGGCTCTTTCTGGTCCTTTTGAAGAGTCACAGGAAACATTCTGTGATGACCACGGTGGTTACTTCAGTGGGAAGCATTCATGGAATGTGTGCTGCTTGTTTCACCACATACTTCTTAAATTAACATCAGCAAAATCAGCTAATTGTCTACACTATGCAAAGGGAAATACCCACATGAACTTGAAAGAAGACAAGAAGACAATATAGAAAATGGCTAATAGGCCTTTAATTGTGGGTTTCCCCTTCTCTTTGCCTTCCTGTGCTTGTACTTGCTGTGATCCGTGAAGCACACTTGTGCCACTGTCCCTTAGCTACCATCTCCAGAGCACACTGAGTCACTAAACAAGAGATGTTCCTATTTTCAATCCCATACCTAAAAATAATGTAAATTTTTTTCTTGACAAAACTAAAACCTTGAATTGTAGGAAATTCAAAAAAATGCAAATACACAAAAAGAATAAAATGAATTTCCAGTAATCTTGCCAGCCTGAAATAACCACCATTAATGAGTCAGGTAAAGATATACATGTGACAATAAAGCATAATTTATTTTCACAAAATGGGATAAAATAGTGTGTGCTAATTTGTAGCTTTCTTTTTCCCCCTATTTAACAATATATTATGGAATGGGCACAGTGGCTCACGCCTATAATCCTAGCACTCTGGGAGGCTGAGGCCACGTAGATTGACTGAGTTCAGGAGTTCAAGACCAGCCTGAGCTAGAGTGAGACCCGGTGTCTAGTAAAAATAGAAAAATTTAGGTGGGTGTTGTGATGAAGATCTGTAGTCCCAGCTTCTTGGGAAGCTGGGGCAAGAAGATCACTTGAGCCCAAGAACTTGAGGTTGCTGTGAGCTGTGACGCCACAGCACTCCACCAAGGGCAACAAAATGAGGCTCTGTCTTAAAGAAACAAAGCAAAAAAACCCAGTATATCACAAAGATCTTTTCTCAAATTACAGTATCCCACTGTAGAATATGATTTATTTAACCTGCATCCTGTTATTGGATACTTAAATTGTTTTCACTCTTGAAATGACATATATAAAAGAATGCATGGCACAAATAACATTAAGGTCTTTTTATACTAAGTGGCTATCCTAAGTTTCTACTATAATTTGCATGTATAGGTCTTTCATTCACAGTAAGTATATGTAGGTGAAAGAGTTGACTACTTACCTCTGATTATTTCAGGGTCACTTGGAAATATCTTTCCACTCCACCCTACTTTGTTGTTTTTTTGTTTGTTTGTTTGTTTGTTATTGTTTTTTTTTTGCAGTTTTTGGCCGGGGGTGGGTTTGAACCTGCCACCTCTGGTACATGGGGCTGGTGTCCTACTACTTTGAGCCACAGGCACCGCCCAACTCCACCCTACTTTTAACCAAAAATTGCACCTCTTAAAAGCTTTGCCTTCATATTTTATAAATCTTCAGTAAAGTAGGTCATGATACATTTTAAATAATTCCCTTCCCCCACCATGAATCCTTGGATCAAGTGTCTTCATGCACTGGGTGAGGGACCAGCTGCTGGGGAACTGTACTTGAATCCAGCTCTGTTAAACACAGCAAGACACTAAACAAAATGGAGAAGGGAAACTATATTTCCAGGGTTTTCACTGTGGAAACTGATGGTCCTGAGTCTGAGCAAAAAAAAGTAGGTTATCTTGAAAGTAACAGATTAATAGCAGACACAGGAGCTTGAAAAGTGAGCTGAGGCTGTGGACATGCTGCAGCATTCCAACTAAGCTAAGCACCCCTGGTTCTGTCATGCAGCCTGTCCACCATGCAGCCTGTCCGTCGTGTGGCCTGTTCTCCATGCAGCCTGTCTGCCATGCAGCCTTCCCCCATGCAGCCTGTCCCTTATACAGCCTGTCCCTTATACAGCCTGTCCTCCATGCAGCCTTTCCCCAATGCATCCTGTCCCTCATGTGGCCTGTTCCCCATGTGGCCTGTCCGCCATCCAGCCTGTCAGTCACGCAGCATGTTCACCATGAAGCATGTCTCCCATGCACCCTATCCCCCATGAAGGCTTTGCCCCATGCAGCCTGTCCCTTATGCTGCCTGTCCACCATGCAGGTTGTCCCTCGTGCAGGCTTCCCCCCATGCAGCCTGTTCCTCATGCAACCTGTCCCCTATGTAGCTTGTCCCTCATGCAGCCTGTCCACTATATAGCCTATCCACCATGCAGCCTGTCCCCATGCAGCCTGTCCACCATGCAGCCTTTGCTTTCAGCTTTTCCTCATTCAAAGTGCACTAGGGCTATAGTTCCACTGTCATAGTGGAAGTTGTACAGGATTGATTCATAGAAATTTTTGATAGAATTTATTTATATTTTATGCTAAATAATGATTTACACAGCCATTAAATGCATATCAAAAGCAAACTTACAAAATAAAAGGATATACATAATGTATTTAGTGATAAAATCATGTTACAAAGTACTTTATAAAATGTAATCCCTCAGTGCATATATGGATGGACACACACACATATCCGCAAGAAAAGAACTATAAAACATATGCCAACATGTTAGTAATGATTTTCCTGCAGGACCTAGACCTTTCCTTTTGTTTTTTAAATCTGTGTTTCCTTATGGTAAAAAATAAATGATCAAATAAATGGGAAGTATGTACATTTGAATTTCATAACCTCATTTTAAAATTTATGCTTGATATTTCAGATCATCAGAATCATTGCAACTTGCTTCATTGATTTTTTTTCCTCTTTGTTTCATTCCCATGAGAACATAAAAGACCTTTGTCATTTTCTGTCTGCGTCTATAGCTCTATTTTCCTTTTCTTTCTCCCACACTCACTTTCTCAAGCCGGATGTTTCATATAAATTAAAAGTATTTAAGGGTGGCCACTTCTTATTTGCCTTTGGAAACCCAGAATGTGCACAGTATTTAGTAAACTTTCATCTCTCATGTAAATTCTTAATTCTTTGAAGAAGCACAAATGGAGTGAACTTCCCCGTGCTGTGACTTAAAGTATTTTCAACCATCAAGAAAAGCAAATCATTTAAATTTAGAGCTGACAAGAAACAGACTCAGTTATCTTCAAAATACATGCATTAAGAATAGTCTGCCAAGAGTTTTGTGTAAAGGCAAATGATAATAAACTTAAAATGTATATACTAGTCAATGAAGTTCTACATATACAAGAGTGAGTGTGATCCAATTTCCAAAAACAAATGTCTTGTGTTAAGTATACAATTAATGCCAAGTTAATTAGTTGATTTTTTTGCATGACAAAGCTCTCATCTATCTTAAACGAACTGATGTGCATCTATTTGCAACTGCATGGCACAAAGACGTCAACTTTAGAAATTTCTCTAATTTTCTGGCTTAGTACAATAATGGCAAACATTCACTTTATGTACCTTATAAAATACTAGAGAATCTGGCATTTATTATGCCATTTAATTATGTTCACTTTGAGGCTCATGAAAAACTGAAGCATGTTCAAGAGCCAGACAAAAAACAAGTAGTAAAAAACAATGTTTATACTTAACGTGACAATTCTTAGTAAGAAAATCTGTGCATGAATGATTTTGTAGTAGTTAAATATGGCTTTGACATCCAAAAGTGTTTTCTGTATAATTCTGTTAGTTACTGAAACCAGGTTAAAGAATGGCGTGTTTAAGAAGCATAGGAAACAGGATTTATGTCTATCCATTGGAACTTTTTTCTCACTTAATGATTTGTTCTACCTTTCCTTACTAAGAGTTCTTCGAATATTGGAAGGGAGCCTCGTATCAACAACTAGAAAATGAATAGGAGTGTCAATGAGGTTCAGGTTTATTAGTCAGCAGATTCTTGGTGAGCATAGTTCACTGGTTTATAAACTTTGATCAATTCTTTTGAATCATAGCTCACTCACCTACCCAATTACTCACATATTCTATGTGAAAATAAGAACTGGTGAAAGTTATCAGAGGCATGAAATGGAAATCCTGCTTAAGCTATAGAGAAATCTCCTCTACAGCCTGTCCCCAGGACTGCGGACCCAGGGACTAATGGCCCTCCTGTCTCCACTATTGGCCAGTTACACTCTCTGCTTCTCCCAATCCTCTAATTCCAATGAAACTGAAAGGCTGATTCAGACAGGGCTCTCATTTGCAAGTAGCAGACACTGACCCAGGTGAAATTCAACAGAAAATAAATTTATTGGAAGGATATCAGTTATCTCACAAAAATAACCCAGAAGGCTGCCAAATCAAGAAAGGAAATCAGAGAACATAGGGAAGCTGGGTTACTGAAACCTCAGCCAAGTGAATGCCACTGCGGAATGCTGAACTCCTCCCTGGCACTCCACCACTTGTCCCTAAAGTGTGATGCATTCACTGTGAGTTACTGTGGATAAATAAGCTCCATACTGTCTCTGTTCTTCTGCAGCAAGGGCTACAGATTCAAAGCTCCAAGATCAAGTGTATCAGTCAACAATTGCCACGTTAGTGCTAAATAACAAAACTACTCCAGAGTTCACTGGCTTAAAATAATAATTTGTTCCTGCTCATTTATCTGGGTCTGCTGGGTGTTAGCTAATCTAAGCTGTGCTTACCTGCACTTAGCCTCAGACTTACGGGTGGGGCTCATTCAGTTTCTCATTCCTTTATTGGACTGACATTTCTCATGGTGATGGCAGAAGTTACAGGTGGCAAGTCAAACTGTGTAGGTATGCTCCAAACCTCTGCAATATCACACCTGCTAACATGCCATCTGCAAAGGCAAGTCATATTGCAGACCCGATGTCAAGGGGCAGTCAAAGCTATTCCACTTCTGGCAAAAAGAGCCATGAAGTCAGACAGCAAAGGTCATGGTCACAGAATGGGTGAAGAACTGGTAATAATATTTTAACTTATTCCAGTGATAATTTTTATTGATCAAGCTCAGATCTCATACTCTTCCTGAGATCTTATAGATCAAGATCAGATCTCCAACTGCCAAGGGAGCAAAGTAAAGCAACTTTCTGGTCCTCTCGACAGGTTTCTGTACGGAAGAAAGGACCTTATTCTCTACCAGATTCACACAGTGGCAGAATCCTCAGATACAGGAAAGAGATTCAAGTGCTGAGGATCCAGCATTGAAACAAATCTGCATTCAAGAGGCCTAACCATTATGCTGTTACATGATGGAGTTCAGGTGCTTAGCAAAGAAGTGCTCTGCCCAGAAAATGGAAATTAAATCAGAGCTGGAATTTGGAGGCCTGGGCTATCTAGCAGGAAAAGATGAGGAAGCATTTTTTTCCAGATAATGCCAATGAAATGATTATACCTGTCAGACCTTTGCCCGGGCTCTACACAGAACCCTGAATCATATGCTATGCTATTGCCCACACACCTTAGTTTTACAGGAAGAAAATATATGTGAAATAGAAAAAAGGGAAATTTTCTTTAGCAAATAGAAGCATTGTAGCCTGATTGAATTCAACAAAAAAGGTCCTTCCTGTCATGGAAGTTGTGTCCCTGCCCTCAACTCTGGCATTTCCATGGGCATCCTACGTGTTTGAGAAATGGCAGTGAGCACAAGTTTTCTGTGCTGGACCCTCTTGGAGTGTTAACCAGGCTAAGTTTCCCTGTTTCTCTGAGAACAGCCCCACGTGAGGCTGATTATTTCAGGTGTGGGTGACACCTGGCCAACCCAGGCAATCAGATCCTTTCCCCCAGGTATTTGAGATCTGGTTTGGAGATAGACACAGGGAGGTTTGAACTAAGTAGAGTTAAGGCACATTAATGGCAATACTATGATGAGATTATCATGAAAACCTTCAAAAGCCTTTCAGTAATTTTCCTACTCCTTTCATTTCCTTCCTTCCTTCCCTCCTTCCTTCCCTCCCTCCTTCCTCCCTCCCTTCCTTCCTTCCTTCCCCCCTTCTCCATCCCTCCCTCCCTTCCTTCATTTTGCTTAAATGTTAAATTAGTTGAATTTCATTCTTGCTGTTTGAGACTATGCTGAACACATTCCCTTTGGGGAACAGACGGGAGAACCCAGAGACCCTCACAATTACACGGTGTTGCTTCTATACCCATAAGAGAATCCAGAGAGAGTTCATTGCCAAGCACACCTCCTAACAACATCCTCTGAAGCCAACCGAATGAACATTTCCCCTCTTCTTACTAGGACGGGGACAACTAGATGAAGTCAGGCAATAGCTTTGTTCTGGTTTAAATCCTGAAAAACTCCATAAGACTTCACTAAAGTGGCATTTCACTGTGCTTGAAAAGTCATAATTATGCTTTTATTTGTCAAGCTCCATGTATATGTTCAAGTCCTTTCATAAGAAGAGAGTTCTTAGAAGATCCCTTGTATCCAGATGTTTCTAGATAAGTCATAGGTCATCTTTTTATAATGAGAAACAGCACGTGAAAGGGAATCAAAGGATGCTTATAATTCCTGCCAGCTTGCCCTGACAATCCCTCCACTCCCCAAACAGTCTTTTGATATAACAGACTGGCAGAAACTGTTTCATTCCACTACACCAAGGGTTTCATTAAATTAGTGGTAATTAAGATCACAGAAATGGTTTCATCATTTGTCCTTTTATCCCTTACTCCTGGGTGTAACACCTAAGTGAAGTGTATCCCACAAGACAAAAGAAGGGGGAGAAAGATTATGAAGTTTTTTGATGGCTGCTTAAATCAAAGAATTTTCTAAAGAACCTTAATTACAAATAACATTTGTGCTTTCACGGTGCCAGGACCTGTGCTGGGGACTTCCAGCGCACGCTCTCCTTGTCCTGGAAACTACCGAGTGAGATCAGTGTTGTTATTATTCTGTTTATAGATGAGGAAAGAGAAGATTAGTAAGCTCAGTAAGATAAATAACTGATCCACAGTCAGACAGAGCGAAGGCAGCAGAGTTTAGATGGGAACTCATGTCTGTCAGACACCAAACCTGCGTTCTTAACTCTAATTCCAGTCTTCAGATCACCACTTCCAGTTATTTTCAAACTATAATCCTCAAAGGCATCAATAATTCACGAGATTGCAGAAGGGAGAAAATAGAGCTTTGGCCTCCCATTTGCGTAGCAATTCTTTGAATTCTGCGCAAGACTTAATTAGAAGAAAGGGCCTCACTGTTAGAAAATGTTTGGAAACTACTAATCTAACTCACTCCCTTCTTTTGACTTGAGAGCCCAGAGTATTATAGAGATGTAGTCAATAACAGGCAGGTCTGCAACTAGAACACAAGCATCCTGATCATTCTTTATTTTTAGTAAACTTATTCTACGATTGCGCTAACTCCATTTGCCAGAGGGATTTCACGTTCAGGTAAGAGAGAACACCACCCTGAATTGTTTTATCAATAAACAAGAATATATTGCCTCAAATTACTAAATAGTCCTGTGTAATCCAACAGATTCAGGTGTGGCTTGATCCAGAAGTTCACACTGTAAACAGGACTCTGAGTTTCTCATACCGTTTTCTCAGATTTGTGCTCCATACCATCTCTTTGCCTCACCTTTATTCTTTTCGTTGCAGCATTTATGACGACAGCAATTCTAGAATTTGTTCTCTCATTGTACACTCTTGAGCAAGAGAAAGATCTCTCCCATAACCTTCCATGAAGAGCAGGTAGACTCTTTTTTAATATTTCTTTGGCAAAAATCCCTCCACATTTTATTGGCCTGAATAAGATCAAGACTCATTCCTAAAGTAATGATCACGACCAGGGGAGATCATATACTCTGATTGGCCTAACTGCTCCAAATCACAGAGCTACTACCAGTGGAGATTGAGGTCCCCAAAGGAAAGTTTGTCAGAAGAGGAGGGACATCATGATGGAAGAGGAGAGACAACTGATTGGCTCCATATATGACAAAGTGCATGCACCAGGACAGGCTGAGCTGCAGCTAATAAGCCGGAAGAACAGAAGAGTTATTCTGAGTTATTCTGAGCACTTTCTAGGCCCAATGAGAGTAAATCAGCCAGCTCGCCAGCAATTCAGTGAACCTGCTGGTGGGAATCTTACTGATAGTGGGTAAACTATTAGGCTTCAGCTGAGTCAGGGGAAAAGGGAGATGTCATGCCTCAGCCTGGGCAGGGGAAGAACACAAAATAAAGACTGATGAGCTCACAGGCCAAATTAGCCTGCCACTGATTTCTACCTGACCTACAAGCTAGGAATCTGGGTTTTTTTTTTTTTTTATTAAAACATATCAAAAAAGAACAATATTTTATGACATGGCTATTATATGAAATTCAAATTTCAGTGTGCATAAACTTGATCCAAACACAGACATACATTCTCTATAGCTGCTTTTGATCTCTGGTGCTTGAGACAAATTTTCAAATCTCTGATATACCAGGACTCAAAGTGCGACCCCTGACCAGCAGCATCATTATCGTCAGAAACTTGTTAGAAATGCTAAATCTTTGTCCCATCCCAGACTATTAAATCAGAAACTTTGGGAGTGGAGCCCAGCAATCTGTGTTTTTTGTAAGCCATGGAAGTGATTCAAGTGCAGGCTTAATCTGAGAACCACTGATGCAGAAGAAATATAAGGTGAAAAATTTGCAACGTCAATGGGAGGAGGGACAGGGTAGAGCAGGGGTTTCAACCTGTGGGTCACGACCCCTTTGGGGGCCGTTCGAGGGGTTCAACATATCCTGCATATCATGCACTTACATTACAATTTATAACAGTAGCAACGTTACAGTTAGGAAGTAGCAACGAAGATAATTTTATGATTGGGAGTCACCACAACATGAGGAACTGTGTTAAAGGGTCGCGGCATTAGGAAGGCTGAGAACCACTGGTGTAGAGTGTTTTCTGTGTTTTCTGATTCAAGAGCACAAGTCACAGAGTTTAATAATTATAAAAAATAATAGTACTGGGCCAGGCATGGTGGCTCATGCTTGTAATCCCAGCACTCTGGGAGTCCAAGGCAGTAGATTGCTAGAGATCAGGAGTTTGAGACCAGCCTGAGCAAGGGTAAGACCCAGTCTCTACTAAAAAGAAAAGAAAAAAAAAAAATAGAAAAACTAGCCAGGTGTTGTGGCTGGCACTTACAGTCCCAGGTACTTGGAAGAATGACATAAGAGGATCGCTTGAGCCCAGGAGTTGGAGGTTGCTGTGACCTTTGATGCCACAGCACTCTGCCCAGGGCAACAGTGAGACTCTGTCCTAAAAGGAAAAAATAATAATATTACTAATAATTATGATATTTATGTCATATGTAAGGTGTATCAGCCATTTTGCTATTTATTTTTGCCCTTACTAAAACCTTACAATGATCCTATCAGGTATAGACTATTATCCCCATCCCCATTTGGTAGCTAAATAAACTTAAGGCTTCATGAGATTGACTAGTCATAGTGTTAGTAAGTGGGGGCTACAGGTTGAGACCTAGATGGTCTGACACCAACAGGGTCAGTCCACTTCATGTCATTAACCTCTGGATTCTGTTGGCTAGATGAAAGGCAATGTTACACAAAAAAGAAAGCGGCACATGTGTGCCCTGAAGGGTGAAAGCTGGGGATATGTTTGCATAAAGAAGAGATGCTTACAGCTCCTTTCTCTTCCAGGGAAACTAGTTTAAAACTAGGGAAACTAATTTTAACTATAGCAGACACATGGCCTTTCCTTGAGTGGATCTGAAGGAAACTCCACCGCCACGTGTGGCCACCACCTCTCCATCACATCTCACTGTACATTTTACATAAACTTAAAAAGGGTTTTCCTCTTTGTAATGTTCAGATTACTAGGAGTCTTTGACCCTTTCTTTACCGTTCAGATTGTAATTACTTCTGCTTTATTTGTTTTCCACGTGATAGTCAGGATGATTCACTTTGGCCAACTGTTTCACGACATGACAGATTTTATTTTCTTTTTTTGGTTGGGAAGGCTGAGCAGGAAAAGGAGACGGCATGGGACGAGGAAGGTGCGGGAGAGAAGGGGAGTAAAGTCACACTGGGAGAAGTAGAAAAACGGCAAAAAAGACTGGCTACTGCAGGATGTCAAATCTAGGCAAAAGACACCTAATACCAGTGGTTTGACCTTTTTCTATTAGAAAAATAAAACCACGTAGAGATGCGGGAGACAGTTGAAAGGTACAACTTGGATTTGGAACAATGTTTTCCATATGGCACACATGTCATCCATAATCTTTACAGGTTTCCCGTTCACTCCTCAATGAAGTTCACATCTCTGATTGAATTCCATAAAGAACAGAATATCAGTTGAGGGATTTTCCTGCACATCTTAATAAGGTAGAGACATATGAAATGTACAAACAGTAATTTGTAAATATATGCTACATATGAGATAGAGATTTATAAAGAATTAGCATAAAAAAAGAAAAGACAAGAACTAGCATTGATTTCTAAAGATTGTCGGGTTAAGATAGATGGCTGTGGTAAAATAATTGACCTAGGAGACAAGGGCGAGTTAGAGAAAACTTTGCTTTGTGTTACAAAGCTTCTGTTTCTATTCAGCAAATCCACTGAACCAGCAACTCCGTGTGAGAAATGTCTCCCAACACAAGCCGACTGTATGCAGAATCATCATCAATTGATGGATGAGCCTGAAACATTAGGAAAACTTAGCTTGTTTATATATTTTTATATACTAATATGATACAGCAAGTTCTTAGAGATGGACAATGAACTATACGAATAATTTTTACATTGGGGGATTATTAGAAAATTGATACAGCCTAAGGATCCTATTCCTAGAAATACATGCTTGTAAACAATTCAGCTTGTTTAGGAGGTTAAGAACTCCAGGTTAAACATCTCCAAACTGTATGGGTTTTTAAGATTCCTTCTGATTAAAAAATTCTAGGACCATTGTGATCCCATGTTTTAAATCATTTGGATAAGTCATCAGGATCAGGGGAGGGCTTGTCCCGTAGCTCACCCACTGAATTTTGGGGGGCTAAGATAAGGGTGATCCCAAGGGGGAGTCATTGAAATCTACTTCCCTACAGACCTAATGATTATAATATTTAGAATAATTTGTACTTTTGATTAATTGCACCTTCGCTTTTACTATTTTAATTTCTTAAGCAAAGGACGGTTAACGAGGTAATTACTCCAGCTTCGCTGGCTGTACTGGTGCAATTCTGGATTTCTGATTGTAGCTTCAGAAGATGCATTTTCTAACCTTTATTGGTCTTGTCTACAGCACACAGAGACCTGTAGCCCTTTAAAGTTATCAGACTCAAATCCCTTTTGGACCATGCCAGAGGGCAAAATTGGCTCATTGAATATGTTTTGCATTAGTTGAGGGAAAAAGATAATAAACAAAGTGGATCGATATTCAAAGGGATTTGCTTTATTTAGGGATGAATGGTATCCAGGCACTTACTCCTGGTGTTAATTGCCGGGTAATAGAATTATTTTGTTTCTGAAGGAGTGTTTTTAATCTCCTTGCTCTTTGGTACTTCATTTCCTTATGAGGGGCTGGCTTTTCCTCAGAAATATTCTGAATTTTAAAAAATTAGTAGAAAAGCATAGAGCCCATTGGGGAAATAAATGGCATAATTACATATGACATCAAAATAAATTTAAAGCTTTGCTTCTTCCAATCCTGCTTCCTCCTAATGACTTTGATAACTGAAGTGTTGGGTTTTATTAAATAGAGCAGAAGTGAACCCTCCGGAGATTAAAGCAGCTATTGAGATTCATACCTGAATAGCCTCCTCCCTTTGGTAGCTGACAGGCCTATAATGAGCGCATTTGTAGCTGGAGAGAAAGAAAGAGATAAAAGAAAAATTTTCTGAAGACTGAAAAAAAGGGAGGGGGGAATCCCACTAATGTAGTGAAAGTCCTTAAATTGTTTTCCAAGATACAGAAAAAAGAACACTATTTAAAGGTCACGTTGGCTTGTTTGAATTAGTTTGGCTTTCAGAAGATAAATATTATGTGTGGGAATATAAGAATGTCTGCTAGAAACCACTTTCACACAATGAACAAAGGAATCGTCCCTAATATGTGATTAACTGATGTTCCCTGCCCCCCACAAACATTGGCTGTCAAAGACTTCAAGTGAAGGGGCGCTTTATTAATGGGGTAAAGCATTCCTTCCTTAGAACTCCTGAGAAATTAAGACCACAGTGTGCTTCAAGGTTCTTTTTTTCTGAAAAAAACAATCATATACAGATTAAAAAAAAAAACATGTTGACTGCAATGGCATTATCATCTATTTTAAATATTACAGAATTAACCTATCTTTACGACTAAAAAATTTTTGCAGCAACTTGCCATATTAGCTAAATGTTGATTAAATGGCCATTTTAGTTTTTCCTAGCCATTGTTCAAAAAACTGTCATAAAATTTGCTCCCACACACAAAAGACCCTGTGACTTTAAATGCAAATTGCCAGACTGTTCCTGAGGCAAGTGAAAGAAAGGACTGCCACCATTCCATCATGCTGTTATTTAAAATGAATTTTAATCCCTTAGGCTGACAACAAACACAAACCCAGATTGCCACAGACAGAAACCAAGGGGTCTGTTGGAAGAAGGACTTTCCAACAAAAACAGAGACCGTGGTAATGCCGTTGTGAGCACCGTTTGATGTTGAAATCACAGATCTGATCTGCATGAGATTGAGGGTGAAAAACTAGGAGGGTATGAAGGGGGTTTCACCTTGGGTAGACACGTGGCCTCTCCCGACACACTCCAATCTATTACTTTAGTTTGCAATGATTGATGCTACTTTGTCTCCAGAGACCCACCCTGGGAGAAGACAGGAAACAGAGAGTTGTGTATTTATTTTTTAATTAGAAAACAAATTGAGCTGTAGAATCTGTGTATTGAAAATTAGGTCTCGCTGAGAACCACCCAAGAAGCGAGTGTTCTAAATCATGTTCTGCTTATTATAATATGTTTATTTAGAACTATATTGTATCGCTGGCTCTAGAATTCATTCAGTGAACCCCTCCCTGAATCTTCTTCATTGCTACTGATTCCTTTCTTAAGCACTGTTAATGGTGTAGGCTAGTTCATAGGAGTGCCTTGTTAGGAGGCTGTGTGTCCGTACTGTCCCAGCCATCCCCAGCCCTGCTCTCCCTCTGACATGTGGCTGGGTGCCCAGGGAATGAATTAGCTACTGCCTGGTAGAGAAGAGAATCAAAGGCTGGCACTTGGCAGGGAACTCTGTCCTTGCAGCTGCTGAGTGCTAAATTATTACTGATGTGCTTCTCCAACCATGTTTGGCAGGGCTAACCTAGCATAGTGCGAGCCTCTCCTCTGGCCCTTCACACCAGACTTGGGTTTCCGAGCTGGAATAAAGAAGGCAAACTGAGACAGCTTCTGCCCAGGGTGGAGCCGCGAGCGTGTCTGTGCTGCACAGATGCTGAAATGTAGTGGACACATTTTTTGCTCTTCATGGCCAGTGACTCCCACCGTGAGCCTAATGTGATTGCTTTAGAAGCTTGCTGGTTTTTACAGAGGCATAGGAAGTGATCAAATTGAACCTCTGGAGCAAAGTTACACCATTCAGACAGAGTATTTAACAAAGAAGTGACAGTAGCTTTCATAATGCTGGAGAGGGATGGTCTCAGCGGGGACAGAACAGAAAAGGGTAGAAGCAGCTTCTCTGCTTTCTGCTTAAGGAAAGGAATCACGCTCAATAGGCCTGTGCTTCCCCAAACTGGCAGGATGTGTCTTGTAATCTAGTACTCTGGTTGGGTGTGACTGCTGAGCTGGCATTTGTAAGAGGCAGGGAAGGCTCATAGGAAGAAGCTAGGGTCATAGAACACCAGTCCAAAGACCCCATGCAAGCCCGGGCTTTATGTGCCTCAGTTTTCCTATCTGTCTCTTGTGTGTGTAAATATATAGATTGCTAGGTTATTTCCCACAATTTTAGGATAAATCTCCTGCAGTGCCAACATAAATGACATGGCATGAGTAGTCAAAACATAAATTAATGATAACACCATATTTTTATACCGTCCTCTCCCCACATCCCACATTCTCTTCTACTCTTCAGAAGCCCTTTTCCCCGAAGCTCCTACATGGAAAAACAAGGCTTATGTCTTTTTGCATAATTTTCTTCTAGGAAATACTCAGAACAGAGGGTGACAATAATCATGGCAATTGGCTTACTAGTGCCTTGCTTATCATGACAAGCTTTTGTTTAGTTTAGGAATCTTCCTGTATTGCTTATGTAAAACTGAAACATTCTGTTTGGTTTTTCTTTCTTTTTCTTTTCAAGGTAATGTACTTGAGGAAGTATAATTTAAAAAACAAAATTTTGTTCAAAATAAAAATTTCTAAAACCCACCACATACGTTTTCCCCACGAACCAGCTGGAAACCTTTCTCTTTCACTCATCTTCTAAGGGGAAATTTACATTTAGTGGAGGGAGGCATCTCCGGTTCATGGTTCATGTTGGTTGTCTGGTAGCCTCTGTCGTCCAAACAACTCACATTTCATTTTTCTGCCAGTTGCTTTGTAATGTGGTTACCGCCTTAGAATATTTTCATGTTTTTAAAGATGCTTTTCCAAATTGAATTTGAAAGAAACTACATCTCCACCTCCAAGGCAAACGCATAAAACAAACAAACAAACAAACAAAAAAAAACAGTATTAGATGTACTCTTATCTAGTGGCGTGTATTTCATTACACATTTTAATTTTCTCACTCATAAATTCTTCAAGAAATGACTCTCCAATGTTCCTTTTTAAGTATAATCTTCAGGGAAATAAGAGAGAAAGCTGCTTGTCTCTGCAGGTGGTTTTTCCTGGTGGCAAAAGTCATCTCAGAGAAATTGCCTTAATGTAGCACAATTCCACCTATTTGTGATTGGAGGCCCAGAAACCCTCAACAGAGTCTGAGTTTCTGGGAGGATCCTGTCTGCTTTTGGGAGATCTGTTAACTCTTCTGGGCTCCTCGGACCCATTTAATCCAACACTAGAACGTAACATAAGCCATATACGTAATTTAAAATTTTGAATGGCCAGTAAACATAAAATAAGTAAAAAAATCATTTCAACATGTAAACAGTACTAAAAAGTACTAATGAAATATTATATATACGTATTTTGTTTCAATAACCAGTATGTATTTTGCACTTACAGCACATCTCAATTTGGTCTAGTCACATTTCAAGTGCTCAGTAGATATGTGTGACCAATTTCTACTATATTGGGTAGGGAAGATTTAATCCATTGCTTTTTACCAGGCCATGTAGTGATGCCTGTGTGGGACCAGAAGGAATTAATGTCTCCAAATTACAAGCAGCTCATTATCTTTTGCTTTTACATCTTTTTTAGAAAGCATTATTAGCAACGTGCCTCTTAGAGGCACTGAGACACGTAATCATTCATTCGTAAATTCATTCATTTCATCTGTGGTGATTATTAGGCACCAAGCTTGTCTCAAATAGCACCTGATTTCACAACTTTGGAAGGTAGATGATAGAATTTCTACTTACTCACACGATCATATATTTAGATTTCTTTCAATGAAGTTTTAGATTTACAGAAAAATTGTGAAGACAGTACAAAAAACTCACATTTACAGTAGAACCCTGTAAGTTGACCACCCAAAGGACTGTAACAAACTGGTCAACAGGGTGGCGCCTGTGGCTTAGTGAGCAGGGCACTGGCCCCATATATGGGAGGGTAGTGGGTTTGAATCCAGCCTGGTCCTGCCAAACAACAATGACAACTACAACCAAAAAATAGATGGGCGTTATGATGGGCACCTATAGTCCCAGCTACTTGGGAGGCTGAGGCAAGAGAATCGGCTAAGTCCAGGAGTTGGACCTTGCTGTGAGCTGTGATGCCACAGCACTCTACCAAGGGCAACAAAGTGAGACTCTGCCTCTAAAGCAAACAAACAAACTGGTCAACATGTGGAGGCGGTCAACATAAGGGACCGTGGTGCATGTCTGGTCTGTGAAAATTAGGTCAACCTAAGGAGGTGGTCAATGTGGGGAGGCGGTCAGCTATGGAGGCTCTACTGGACTCATCCCCAATTTCTCCAAATATTAATATCATAAATTAGTATGGAATATTTGTCACAATTAATGAAACAATACCGATATATGATACATTACTATTGAGTAAAGTCATGCTTTATTCCGATTTCCTTAGCTTTTCCCTAGTGTCCTTTTTCTGTCCCACCTAAGATCCCATGTGCTGTTTCATCATGTCATGTCTCTTTAGGTTCCTGTTGGCTATGACAGTTTCTCAGATTTTCCTTGTTTTTAATAATCTTGATACTTTAGAGGTGTGCTGGTCAGGTTATTTTGTAAAATGTCTCTCACTTGCAATTTGTTTAATTTTTTATTATTATTATTAGCCTGGAGTAATGGGTGTCTGGGAGAAAGACAAAGGCAAAATGCCATTCTTGTCACATCATATCAAGAGTACACGTTCTGTCTTGTCTACGTGGCTTATGACTGCCGATGTTAACCTTGATCACCTGGCTGTGGTAGTGTTTGTCAGGACTCTACATTCGAAAGTTACTCTTTATTGCCCTTTTTTTACCATACTCATTTGAAGGAAGTTACTCTTAGTAGGGCAAACTTAAAGAATAACAAGTTATGCTTTACCTTATTGAGGGCAGACAACCTACATAAATTATTTCTTTTGCATGCAAAATTTGTCTGGCCTCCCATATTTTTTTACTTAATCTTTTTTAGTGCCAATTTGGACTCATAAATATTTATTTTATACTTTGGGTTGCGACTTAACACTTCTTTATTTTGTTGATCAAATGTTCTAGGTCTGACTCTTAGGAACTCCTTCAGTTGCCTTTGTGGGTCTTTGATGTGCCCTATCCATGTGGTCTTTTGGGTCCTTTTTGGTTAGGGCTTTTAAAAAAAAAAAAAAAAAAACTTTATTACCTTCTGGTAACGTTCAGCTTGTAGATTTCCTGACCCAGTCTTATCATCAGATGTCTGTCTAGGGAATCCTGGTTCCTTTTATTAGAGAATGGTTAAACAACAACAAAGAAACCAAGATCTGAGTTCTGGGTGTTTCACCTTCTTATAGAGCATTGTTGGTAATTTATGATCATATTTCTATGAAAAAAAATGAATAATATATATTTTCCTCAACATTTTCCAAGTGATAGATCTATACATGGTAAAATATGAAGAATCTCTGAATTTCTAAGAATATTCTCAAGGTATTCCTGTCCATAGCAATCTAGATGTAGAAAATAGACCAAGTCAGGCAAACTAAGACTTCTGACAATCTTTTTGTTTGATGAGTCCAATATGAAAAGTGGCAAAAGAATAAAATATTATTTTATATTTTATTATATACTGCCTTAAAAAAATCTCACCTCAATGAAATAGAAAAGAAAATTTGTCAGCCCAAAGGAAAATAAAAGATTACTATCAAACTGAAAATAAATTAAAATTATGCAGTTGTATTTGTGTGTGAGTCCATTGGGTTGTAAGGTAAAAACATAAAAATTATGTTTGCAAAAAATTTAAACACAATGCTTCCTTGATAGCATATGATTGTTTCTTAAACTACGGAACTAAATTATAAAATTTATGAATATTGCTGCTTAACTTTATTATAAGCATTCAGTTTGATAATATTGAAATTATCCACAAAGAAATTTGAGAGGATATTTTTCTATTCTTAAGAGAACAGAAGCTGACATAGTATATTTTATTATATTCGATTGTCAAATCCTTTATACTATTCCTTCCTAACTTCACCTGCCCCCGTACTACAAAATCATCTAAAAATTTTTTGAAAGAAATTATAGATTGATCATTTCTAAAGAAGGAGGTAAACTATGCCATATTTCACTAAAAATTCTACTGGAGCTGGTCTTAGAGGCATGAAGGGAATAGTCCAGAGTTATAGAGATACCATAGGCTCATCCAGTTAAGATTCAGCCTAATATATATAAAAATACAAAATTGGCTTTCCATGCTAAGAAAAACAAAGCTATTGACATTTTCTCAGAGCTCAGTATTCCTTTACAGGCACTAAAGCCTCTGTCTTAGTTGTAGGTCAACATGTGTCAACAAGAGCTGGGTTTTTTTTCATTTTTGGTTTTTCTTTTTTTAGTCAAGTCACATGACCTAATTGCTTCATCTGTAATAATTTTCTGGAGTGAACCAGACAACCAGGACCCTCTCTCAAACACAAATTCTGAGACAAGGTCAACTTGCCCCTGTGTGTTTTTGAGTGGGGTCTCGTACTTTAAATGTCTGGTTTCAAGGGGAATCAAGGAAAGTGACATAGCTCAGTAGAAGATGGGAAGAGAGAATGTTTGTGGGGGTAGCTGCCCTCCAACCCTAAGACGCAGAGGGTCTATGGATGTGCTTCAGGAGTGCTGAGAGCTCAGGGCAAACTTCTCGGGAGGTTTCTCTGAAAGGAAAAGTTAGGCTGAATATAAACTGGATGAGCCTTGTGGTATCTCAATAAATCTGGACTATTCAAAAGTAGCTTTCTGCACAAGGACAATGAACTACCAAAGCTTGCAGTGAAAGACTTCAGCTGCCATCCTTCGTGTTCTCCCTGACTGCTGGGGTGCTGACTGGGGATTTTTACCTGGTGGTCTGATGAGTCATCCATTCAAAGACAGAGAAGACAACACACACATTTGGACGGTTAGCTCTAGACGCAATTAAAAACCTGCTGGGTGGGCTCTTTCCCTGCAAGGCCAGGATGCTGATTTGGAAGATAATGATGGATTCTTTCTATGGGACCTACTAATATTCTAAAAATGGTGTAGGTAGGGAAAATGAAGCTAGACAGCTCACACCCTCAGTCCTCAAGTACTTTACACTTTGACAGATCTTTAAGAAGTTACTTTTTTCTATTTAAAAATTTCAGCTGTACAATTGGCTCAGAAGAATAATCCGGACACAAGTAAACTTGAATGTAGTTAAAAACATATCTGGTGATGTGTTTGGATTATAGTATAATCAGTGTCTTGTTTCAAACCAATTACTCCTGTGTTCTTTTTCTGCTAATTCTATCAGCACCCACCCATAGCCAGGCCAGAGACCTTGGAATCCCCTCTGACTCCCTTTCTTTATCCATGAATAAAATAAGTCATCTTTTCAAATACTTCTTCAAATTTGCCTCCTTTTTGCCACTGCTACCCTGCAAATTGAAGATTCCATCTTCTCACAATGGGGTTATGCAATGATCTTCAAATTATCTTCCTTTCTGCTCCATCCTCTATTCTCAGAACGATCTAAAATGCAAGTCTAAATGTTGGGTCTTGTTCTCAGTTCTTGGTGAGCTCTTGACTGAAGAATGACCAGACCCACCAAAAGCAAGGCAAGCATGAAATGAAGTTTATTGAGGAAGGATAAAATAGGCTTAAAGTGTGGGCTGGTGCAGTGGCTCATGCCTGTAATCCTAGCACTCTGGGAGGCTGAGGTGGATAGATTGCTTGAGCTCAGGAGTTAGAGACCAGCGTGAGCAAGAACGAGACCCCCCATCTCTACTAAAAATCGAAAAACTAGCAGGGCCTTGTGGCAGGTGTCTGTAATCCCAGCTACTTGGAAAGCTGAGCCAAGACGATCGCTTGAGCTTGGGAGTTTGAAACCAGCCTGAACAAGAGCAAGACCCAGTCTCTAGAAACAGCCATGCATTGTGGTGGGTGCCTGTAGTATCAGCTACTCAGGAGGCGGGAGGCTGAGGCAAGAGAATAACTTGAGGTTGCTGTGAACTGTGACACCATGGCACTCTATAGCACTCTACCGAGGGTGACAAAATGAGACTCTGTCTCAAAAAAAAAGGATAGGTTTAAAGAGCAAGAGCAAGATACATATGCCACAGAAAATAAGCAAGCCCACTGTCGCAACTAAAAGGCCATGGTTATGGTCTGGGGTCTGGTTTCATAGTGTCTGGATATGACCTTCCTCATGGTTCAGATGTCATCATGGGACCACTTTAATAGACAGTTGGATGTTATATGACCTAAGTCTTACTGCACATGAGGACCTCACAGGAGCCTCTCTGAAATCCTGTTTAGGGGGCAAACTCTGATATAGATTTAAACTAATGACATGATCATTAGCCCTAAGCTTATTCTAGGTCACCTTCCAGACCCTACTGCACTGATTGGCCTGTGGCTAGGGAGTCCTCTGCCTTCTTTTGCAGTGCTGTGTGCTAAATTCTGATTGGTAGATTGGGAGGGCATTCTCTCCTCCCCCAGGTATGGGAAGTTGCTCAGGGCAGGATCAAGGTAGGGCAGCACCAAGTCAGGTGCCCACCCTTTGTCACCCAAGAGAGCCAGAGGTCCTAACTATCTACCTAACACAAACGTACAGCTGCTTTAAAACCTTCAATGGCTCATTGTTAAACTCAGGTTTTTAATACAGCATAAATTGGAAGTGATAAGCCACCTAACTTATCCTCAATTCCTGTTACATGGGACCTATCCCCTTCTACCAGAGGGAGTCAGGTCCTTGAATGTGCCAAACCAGGCTGGGCAGCTCTCTTCTTGGCTTGCATTGCCCTTCTTGGTCTTCACTCACAGACGCCTTTTCATATTTTCATGGCTAGCTCAATACTTCCCTTCGTTATTGGCCTTCTTGAACTTGCCTGGAGTAACCAGAGGTCTTCTTGAACTTGCCCAGAGTAACCAAGAGGAAGCAGGTTACTCTAAGTGCTGCTTCTGTCACAGCACACACTGGAGTACATCTGGGGATTGCTACAGGTCTTCCCGGTGGGGAGTGACTTCCTCAGGAAGAATCAAGGGAATATTTGTTGAATGACTACATACAAAGCAAATTTCTTCCTAGAACATGTGTGGCTCAATTTTATTTCTAGTTTTCTGATTTCTCTTAGATAGAGGGTGCTTTGAAAGACAAACAGATTTGTAGGACTTTGACTGACATCCTAAAAACTGTGCGAGGATATTCCAGGGCTTGAGTTCAAGGATATGGAAAGTAGAAATCTGACGGGAATAAACTGGTCACATGTGGCGGATGTGCCTTCATACAAGGAGAGTAAATTAGATGGCTCATTGGAAAGCAAGTCGGGATTCGTGGAAAAAATAGAGAAAATGGAGGTAGATGCTCTGGCTGACCTGAATGTATAATGTTTCATTAATTTTTGCTGACGGATCTTTCCCTGCCAGCCTGGCTGTCTGAGTCTTCTGCTTACCAACTGTGTGATCTTGAGGAACGTGGGCTCTCAAACTGCTCATATGTAAAATGGAAGGAAAATGCCTGTTCTGCTACCCCATGGGTTTGTTCTAATTTTCTAATAAGAGGAAACATGTTATTTCATAGTTTTGGCCTGATCATAGCAATTCTTTGAGTAAGAAATGTAGGAGGGTAGAGAAGAAATTCTTGTTTTGTCACTATCTGTCATGTATTGACTAATGTATTACACTAGAACAGCAGTTCTCAACCTGTGGGTCGCGACCCCTTTGGGGTTGAACGACCCTTTCATAGGGGTTGCCTAAATACATCCTGCATCTCTGATATTTACATTATGATTCATTAACAGTAGCAAAATTACAGTTATGAAGTATTGTTTATGGTTGGGGGTCACCACAACATGAGGAACTGTTTTAAAGGGTCGTGGCATTAGGAAGGTTGAGAGCCACTGCTCTAAAACATCTAATTAAAAATGTATTTGAACTCATCCTTGAGGTGGTCATCTTGTATTTTCAAATGAAAAATTAAGAAGGACCGAAAATATTGGGTGAAGGCTTTCCTTATTAGAATTCTGAAGCTATTTTACTGCGTTAGACCAACTCAGAAATGCAATTATTCAGGTAATTATAGTGTGTATTTGGAAATCAGAATTTGTTTCATGAGTGGTTTGCCAAAATGTATATCACAAAGTACCGGAGTCACAGAAAATTTTAAAGCACTGTAAGTGGGTGAACAAATGAATTTGGTTATGCACTCACCCTTTAGTGCTTGGTGTGAAACTGGAGTTTAGAGAATGTGATATTAATTTGCTTTTCGGAATTTGATTGCTGTTTTAGTTATAACTATAAACAGTATCAAGCTAGAGAAGAGAAGTCTTTTGGAACTAGTTTTCTTTATAAGTAAATAAAAATATTCAATAATTCACCACCAATACTTTACATATAACTGGACACAAACAGCTTTCTGCTGTGCTTTGCTTACTTCACAGAGGTGGTTAAGAAATGTTACCTGGCTAAGTAGTCAATATACAAATAATGCTTATTGAATTGCTTAAAGTATTTCAAGTATTGGAATAGCTTAAACTCCTTTCCCTATAATATTTTTTTTTCCTTTGAGACACAGTCTCACTCTGTCACCCTTGGTAGAGTGCTGTAGTGTCAAAGCTCACAGCAACCTCAAATTTCTGGGCTCAAGTGATCCTTCTTGCCTCAGCCTCCAGAGTACCTGGAACTACAGGCATCTGCCACAATGCCTGGCTAGTTTTTGTTTTGTTTTTTTTTCTTAGTAGAAACTGGGTCTTGCTCTGACTCAGGGTGGTCTTGAACTCCTGAATTTAAGCAATCCACCCACCTCAGCCTCCCAGAGTACTAGGATTATAAGCGTGAGCTACTGTACCTAGCCAGCTTCCAGCTTTTTCTATAATCTTATTAATACTTTTCATTTTCCTTAAAGAGATTTGTTAAATGAAGATAAACTTCCTATTTTCTTTCCAAAGAAGTCATATTAATGAAAACTTGAATTAAAAATCATTTGTGGAAAGAGGTGTGAGTAGTTAGCTCTATGAATAAAGTTTTTGCATATTTTAAAATGGGACATAATGCCATCAAAAATCACAAGAACTGTCTGCAAACGTGAGGAATTTTAAGCAAGAGATGTTTGTGAAGAGTTTGCAAGAATTGTTTTGCGAAGTTTATAAAAATATACACCAACCTTTCTGCATGCATTTATGAATGTAGCTAAGATACTATGTAATTTTCTGGGTCAATTATAGTTAAGATCACTCTGTGAATGCAAAACTAAATGAATTTATTCCTGTCACCAGCTTTGCATACCTGATGTTCTAAGCTTAGAGTTCTAATTGAAAATATGATACTGATAGGCTCCCTTCAGGAGTTTGATTACATTCCTCATTTTATAAAGCAAGAAATAATAATAAAATGTTTAGTTCTTTTAATCAGAAACCATTTGAATACTTATAAAGATTTTTAGATGTCAAGGCAGTAAAGCCTGTGAGATGAAAAGAACCAGATAACTAGTTAAAAGAATTTCCATGTGTCAAGTTGCACAAATACGACAGCCTAGAAGTGAGGATTAATTTTCTCTCAGATAACATATTATCTTGTTCTAATGTGATTAAAAATCCCCACTGGGTTTGATGTTAATCTTTCCTCCAAAGGGTTGGATCTTATCAAACTTGGGAGCTACTTTGGAAATAAGAGAGTACTCTACAGAACTCTGGGGAGCCAGTATCAGTTTTTATAATCTGTTCTGGGCTGGTGAGAGTGTGGATGAGTTTACATAGATTATCAGTGGGGCTGCCTCACTGACTTTACACTGCACAGGAGCAGAGCTCATAGGTCAGTGAGGCTCAGACAAGGTCAGACAGGGAGAAATTGGGAGACCACTTCTGGTGGTCTACCTTAAGATATTTTAGGTTTTGTTTTTGTTTGTATATCTTCACCTTGTGATGCTTCAAAAATTTTTCTCCTTAACTTAAAGACTTACATTGTATAAAAAAAACTTATTAAATTTCACTATATTATTCATTCAACAAACATTTATTGAGTGTCCTTTAGATGTCAGTTACTGTGCTGGGCCTGGGAATATAGCAGTGGAAGAGGACAGTGAAGTGCTTGACCTTCTGAAGCTCACAGTGGTGGCAAGGTCGGCAGTACTAGGCAGTACCGGGGAGCAATAGGGGTCTTGAAAGTGTTTTTCCTCCTTAAATACTGTACTTTCTTTCACTACATCCTTTTCTTATGGCACTAAAAGGCATAATAATCAAACCCTTCGGTTACTTTAAATGCTTGAGTACAATGAACCTTCATTCATTCTTCTGTCCACAAATATCAATTAAGTGACTCTATCATCTTTCTAACAATTGAGCCATAGAAAGATTTATTAGTTCTGTTCTCAAGCATGCAGCAGTTCTCAACCTGCGGGTCGTGACCCCTTTGTAACAATGAAAATATATCCTGCATATCAGATATTTGCTTTACAACTCATAACAGTAGTAAAATTACAGTTATGAAGTAGCAATGAAAATAATTTTAGGGTTGGGGTGACCACAACATGAGGAATGAGGAGGCATTAGGAAGGTTGAGAACCACTGAATTGGTGTAGCGTGGGAGATCAAGTATATATCTCATGATGATGATGCCACTCTATAGAGAATCCAAATAAAAGAAAAACTATGTCCAGTTGATGAGGTCAAGAAAGCCTCCATGAATGAAAAAGCTGTAAAGTGGACCTTATGATTAATGAGGTTGTAAGCATATGGCAAATACAGAAAAGTTATCCCAGGTAACAGAAAAATCAAGGTGTAGCATTGGAAATACAGACAATCAGCAAAGGAAGAGTGAGCATTGCATTTGGCTGATTCCCCATTTCACTTTTGATAGGGTGGGTTGGGAAGGAGGTAGGAGTAGAAAGAGAAAAAGAGAAGTGTTAAAAGAAATCGAAAGATGTTTGTGGCCAAGGACTACCACAGAGTCCTCCTACATTTGGACAATCCTTCGTGGAAGCCACTTTGAAATCCTGGGTGTTCTACAACGTACCCAATCTGAACGTGCTGATTCTGAGTTTCAATTCTCTTACATATTCTAATTATTCAGGAATGTACAACATTAAAAATGACAGACACGGAGGCCAAATAATCAACAAAAGTTGGAAGGACGTATCTTGGAAAGCCATGCCCTCATTTTGAAATTGACTTGCAGACAGAATTCCTGGAATTTCAGGTTTAGTTACAAATGTTGAACGTGTACCAAGTTCACCAAAGTTCATTTCTAGGGAGCCTGGAGTGAGTGAGGAAGAAGTCAGAACTAGGCAAGGTGGAAGTCTGCATACGTACAGTCTTAGGTACGGACATGCCCCAGTCCTTCATAGCTTCAGATGGAAACCATATGAAATGTCACCGTCTCGCATAGCCTCAGCCGGAAGCTTGGGCAGCTCCATGCCTTCCACCAGGGCTCTCCTGGTGGTTTTACTTCCAGTTGATCTCGAGGACCCTGTAGGATACTAACCTTCCCACAGGAAATAATTAGCTTGAAGCAATAGGTGGGAGGAAACTGTACAACTGTCCTCACTGCCCAAGTCATTGTTCTGTAAAATTTACAACTTATGTAGTCACTTCACATTTCCATGTGAGTTAGAGCCCAAGGGGGAAGCTTGCCTTACTGGGGTTTTTGCTGTTGGATTTTTCTGTTCCTAGATGGAATTAAAAGGCAAAGTAAGTCGAGAATGAAAGGGAGAAAATATTCTGTCTTACTTCAACAGGCTTTGCTTTATTGCCAGTTATCAATTATGTTAGCATTTTGATTTGCTGTAAAATGCATACCTTTATCACAGTTTCTCGTTGTTTTGTGATTGAAATTTAACTTATAAAAGAATAAAAGCTATTGCTATTAATGCTTTTACTGCACTTTCCAGGTTAAATCACAATCTTAAGAAAAGTTTAGCATTGCCTCCATTGGGACTTCTCTTCTTTAAAGAAACTAAAGGTGCAAACTTCAGAAACAGATACCGAAGAGCTTCCTATATAAATGTGCTTGAATAATTTACATGGTGCTTTGTTTAGAAAAATTAGACAGAAATTCATGTGAAATATGGCTTAATGTGTATTTATTACATGAAGTTACAACATAGCTGAGTTTTATACCTTCCCTTCCCTTCATAGTATCTCAAGAAATAATTTAGGTCCCAAAATGGTACTAAAAAAAAGATTTAAAACACTTTCTGTATCATGTGAGTTAAAGGTACAAATGAGGGCAATGTATTTTGATATTATAAAATAAGTTTGAAAGGCAGACATCAAAATGACATTTCACCCTGAGCGAGAGTGTGTATTTTACTGCTCTTTTGCGAGGCCCTGTGCAAAGGAGTACAGGATCCCCCTCCCACCCAGCTGCAATCATCCAGTAAATTCCAGACATTTGACTCCAAAAGGGAAGAGGAAAATGTTCCTCTTTCAATATCTAAGCTGTCTCTCATCATCAGAACGAAGTTCATGTTTAGTTTGGTTTTCTTTTGAGCGATTTGCCTTCTTAGTTTAAACCATTGGGTTAAAAATGAAAAAAAAGGAAGAAACAAGGACACAAAGCCCACCTTTCTTTTCAAAGAAAGATGCGATCATTGATTTTTCTTGCAATGTTCCACAAGAAAGTGGCACCACTGAGTGATATATGCACCCCAGGGCTAGCAGCTGGAGGGCAAAAATCACCTTTTATCCATGATTGACAAATAATACATAATGAGAAGAGAGAAGCAATTCGAGTTTTAAATTTCACTCGCTCTTTCACTTTCCAGGGCAGCTGGGTGCTGCTGTTCTCACTTGGTAACCTTTGAGGTGCTGCCAGGAAAGGGACCCTAGTGACAATTGTTTCTCTCCTCCTACAGTCCCCCAAAGCTTTAGTAAATATGTGCAGCTTGCTCTTTCAAAGAGCATCCAGCTGCTAACAATTCCATTTCTCCCTGGAATGACATCCTGGGGGTCTGGAAATGTATTGCATGGTCATAATGACCACCGTCAAGGAAGGCTGAGGTCTACGATCCCTAAACGTGACATCTGTATAAGTGGACAGTCAGTGATAGCTGATGAGTAAGCAGTTGGAGAAACAGTCTAGTTAAAAGAAAAATCAAATTAGAGCTCTATCACAAGTAAGCTTTATTAAGTCGTGTTGCACCAAAGGTATTCAAAGTAGTTTTTACATTTCACAAAATGAAGACATGTAAATAAGTTAGAAAACATGTAAGAAAAAATTATCAATGACCTCAAAAACTAGAGATTGCTGACGATAACATTTTTTGGATTCTTTTAGCTTTTTAAATGTAGATTTTTTTCTACCCTTATGTTTTCTTTATTTTTTGACTATGCTAATACCCATATCCATATCTTTATCTCTCTGCAACTATATCCATATACAATGCATATCCTTATATACTGTACCTGTGTAAGGGGCTGCCTGATGTGGTCTTTCTTCCTAATCCCTCTGCCGCCAACCAAATCTTTTCTCCCCTTGCATTTTCTATCCCAGCAAATGGCAATTCTGTTCTTCCAGTTTCGCAGGCTGAAAGTCCTGGGTCTGTTCTCTACTCACTTCTTTGTCTTACATTCTATAGCCACACTTACTGAGTGGACCCTAAGTATTTATGCAGAATCCATCAGTTCTCATCCCCTCCTTCCCATCCGCCTTGTACAAGGCATCAGCAGCCACCATCATCTGTTGCACAGGTTATTCTGACAGTCTCTTAACTGGCCCTGCGTGCTTCTGCCTTAGTCTCCTTCACCTCTGACTCAATGTCTAGATTGAATCTTAAAACATATTATGTAAATTAACCACTCATATTCTTCTGCACAAAGGCCTTTAATTCATTCAGAGTAAAATGCAGAGTTTTTTTCAATGGGGATGTTGTTGGCATATTGTACAAAAGGGTTTTTTATTCAGATTGAGGTTTCCTGTTCTGTTGCCTTTCCAAAGTCTTCTCTTAGAGTTATCAGGTGTTCCCCCCCCCATGTAAATTCTACATACAGTCAGTTATCTGTGAATAAAGTTTTGTGTCTTCCTTTCTGAAAAAAAAAAAAAAAGGATTTTTGATAATCCTGCTCACCCCCATGTACTTGTAGTGCCCTAGAGTCATTGTAACAACCGAAAAATAATATGCCCATATATTTATTTTTAAGTGTAATAGCCCCCCTCAGTGAAAACAACCTTGGCTCCCTTCCCCCCCAGTCCTCTCTTAACTTTCTCCTACCTACTTCCTTTAGCTTATTATGCCACAAGCTTACTACTCCTTGGGTAGGCTGGGAATAAAATAGTCAGGATTCTTTGCCTTTGCTGTTATCTCTTCCTGGGAACTTCTTCCCTCTCATTTTCTTACCTCTTAGTTCTTCATACAAAAAGTCACCTCAGTGAGTCAGCCTTCTCATATCCCCTTGCTCTGTTTTGATTTTGCTCTTTGCCTCTTGTCACTATTAAACATATTCAGTATTTTCTTACTGATCTTGGTCATTCGTATGATCTAGTGCCCTTCCTTAGAATGTGAGTTCCACGAGGGCAGAGGGCTGGTCTGTTTTGTTCATATCTGTATCCTCAATATCTAAGGCAGTCCTGGCACATAGTAGGTACTCAATAAATAAGGATCATTACAGATTCAAAAATGGAATTATTTACTATATTACATATCATATAATTTACTACATTAATGGTTCTAAATTTTTTTTATGTCAGGAAACTTAACTGAAAATCCAATGAAAGCTATGTATTCTCTTCTAAGGAAAATTTGTATTTATATTTATGTGCATACATGTACACAGACAAATTTTTTTTTTGTATCACCCATCCATAAGCTATGAAAACCATCCATATACATGTAAGTTTAATTTCAGCAAGGAATCCAAGAATTTTTTCATGGTATTATTGAAGACAAAGTAAGAAAACTGACAGTAGAATTGGGTTGGATCAGTGACAGGTAAATGACTACTGTCAAAAAAAAATTGAAGGACCAGCCTTAACCTTGAAGTATAATGAAAGGGTAGTGGTAGCCTGAAGCCACATCCTTTTTTTATTTTGCTGGCTTATTAGCAGCCTGGAGGAAAGAAAGAATAACACACACATTAAATTTACACAAAAATCAGAAGGGAGACTTCTAGAATCAAATCCAAAAAGAGACCTTGACAGGTTGACATAATGAGCCGACACGAACATGATGAGATTTAACAGGGAAAAAATGTGAAGTACAAAAGTACAACTGTGTAGGGAAGGAAGTGCGGGTTGGAGAAGATGAGCTTCAACAGAACTTCAATCACAATATAAATCAACAGAGATTCGTAGCTGCCAAAACAACTACTATAGCTTTGAACCTCTGCAAATAAAGTCACAGTGACTAAGAGATATAGTATAATTCTTCTGTACTGTCTTGGACCAGACAACACCTATACCTACGTACGTCCAGTTTTGGGTGCCCACCACATTATAATATTTGACTATATATACTTGATTCCTAACTGTGCATTTTACTAAATTCTCTGTAGGACTTAACTTCCTTATGTATAAAATATGGATGATAATGATTAGAATTGATAGGCTCGTTGTGAGATTAAACGACTTGATGGACTGTAACAAACCAAAGAACACTTAAGCAGAATGATGGGTCATACAAACCAACAGGCACAGTTGTTTCATTTGAAGACTGGGTAACTTTGAGGATGATCAGAACCTTCCACAGGAAGCTAATTCACTTGCAGTATACATGTCTTTGAATATGCAATAATAGATATGTAGCCTTCTAAATTGAAAACATAGAAGAGGTTGACAGGGATAAGTAAGTCCTCTCTTCCCATGTCCCCAAGCTTCCCTGCTATCTTTCCCACAGGTGACCACAATGACCATATGTTTCCCCCCAGAGTTCACTAAAAACATGCTTATATGAACTATGGCAGTTTTGGAGGTCTTCCCATTTCGATTAGGAGAATTTCAACTCTGACATGGTGTGAGAATGCATTTCATTCAAGCTGACATGACAATACCAGACTGCAAATGTGTGGCATGTGCAGGAGCAGCCCTGGGAGGCCACTGCAACCTGGGGGATTTCCAGGTCATCGGGATGTCTTCTGTTTTCTCCCTGGGGTCCTCTGACCCAGGATTTGAAAAGTATTAACCTTTTAGCTGTTAAGAACATGTCTATACTTTTGAATTTAATCTAGACATCTGAAAGAAGTTGGGTGGTTGCTGGTGATTTATGCCAAGTGCTTTGGAGTTTAAAAATGCAGCTAGAGATAGAAAGTTTAAACAGTTATTTTATAGTGGGAAATTGTTTTGTAAAAGTCATCAATGCTTTTATTAATCTCTGTAATATGGCCCCACCGGATTTGTCAAATCTCTTCTCCCCCTACTAAACTTTAGAGTCAGTTTGGGTAGTTTCTTAAGGACCTCAATATATTCCATGCATGTCAGCCACTTTGCCTTTGCTCACACTGGCCTTCTTTCCTGAGACACCCTTCCTTGATTAAGAAGGACTGCTGAGTCTACATAATGCTCACGAAGTTTGTCTTACTTCATGAAGGCAAAATAACTTATAGGCTAAACAACTACTTTATATTCCTAATTCTGCTTTTTTACAGATTTTTTAACTTCGAGCAAGTTCATCTCGGTAAGCCTTGATTTCCTTGTCTATAAAATATCGATGATAATGATTCAAATCAGTAGACTTGTTGTGAGATTAGGTGACATGTTACAAAACATGCCTGGTATATAATGATTGTTTAACAGATGTTAATGTGATGGTGATGGCTTTTGTAATTGGTCTAAAGCACACAATTTTCCTCATCTGGACTTTTCTACACCAATATGCCCTGATTCACAGTTCACTGGTTAAATAAAGGCTGCATTATAATTGTTTACTAACAGTTTCTTATATTTTTGGATTGACCCTTTTGAATTGATTTTAAGCTCTCTGAGGGCAGAAACTATGCGTTGTAATTATCCTGGGTGCATAATACTTGTTCTGTAAACAAATAATCAATTAATATAAATAATTACTCAATTTGCAACCTTAAATTAGTTTTTAGAGAAATGCCCAATTGCTTCTTTGGGGCAGATAGTTGTAAGCATTTTAGAACAATTATAGTGCAGCAAATAAAAAAGAAACTCTAAAATTAAAAAAAAAAAATCCTACTTTAATGCAGTCATTAATGCCCCAAACCACCATTTCAGGAAAGTTTTTCCTCTTGGCTCCATTTGAACTCTGAAAATCCCTCATTATTCATTTTATAAAATTACTGCAAACATTATCAATAGTATTTAAATCTGCTGGTAAGTAAAATCGCCATTTCCAGGGAAGTTCCTTCTGTGACTTTGTTCTGGACAAATCACTGGCTGAAATTAATCTGTGGATTATAGAAGTATCTGGCATTACAGGAATCTTAAACTCAGCTCCTGCACGTCTAATCCCAAACTGGTCTACTTTCCATGAGAAACCTCATTTTTTCCTTCTTAAGGTTACTTTTCATGAAATCTTCTGGTTTATATTTTTAAGAGGTGATATGCACCATTATGTATGTGTGCATAAAACATATTTGCCGAGGCCTGTTCTTCTATACTTGGACTTATCCCAGCCTTTACACTGAAAGTTTAATCTCCTCCAGGCCTTGTGATGGGTTCAGTGCCAGCAGTGTAAAAATTTCATAGCTCGAGCCAATTGATTTTATATTTAAAACATTTGTACTTTTCTTCCAAGGGCATATAGGAAGGGGTATTCATGTTTCAGGATCTTAATTAACTTAGTTAATACTCTTTAGAAAAATGAATGGATAGATATTGAAAGAGAGAGAAGAGGATGTTGTTGGTTGCCTATAAAATAGTAGGTGTTCTCCACATTTTCCTCTTCAAAGAATCCCAATTATGTATTTTTATCACCCTTTTCTTATGTAGCCAGAGTACCTCAGGGGACACTGATGTTGGGTGGGCTGTAATTGCACCACTCACTGCCTTCAGTGTCAATTCGTAAGAGGGCATTTAACCCAATTTTAAGCAAAGGTATAAACTGGGTTATACCAGGGCCACTGGGACCTGGGAAGAGAAGAGGAATTGCTAAGGGACTCAGAAAGAAAGGTTTCTCTGTTAATGAGAAGGCTCTGAAAGTCAGTTTTGTTTTCTACTTTTAGTTGTGGTCACTTGCAGTTGGGAGTGTGTGTCTTCTGTTTACTTTTCCTTTTCTTTTCTTTCCTTTTCTTTTCTTTTCTTTTCTTTTCTTTTCTTTTCTTTTCTTTTCTTTTCTTTTCTTTTCTTTTTTCCTTCCTTCCTTTCTTCCTCTCCTCACCTCTCCTCTCCTCTCCTCTCCTCTCCTCTCCTCTCCTCTCCTCTCTTCTCCTCTCTCTCTATCTCTCTCTCTTTTTCTTTCTTTCTTTTTATTATAGATAAAAATATGCACCATAGATGTGGCCCAACCCATCACCCTCCCTCCACCCAAACCTCCCCCCTCCCTTCCCCTTCCTTGGTCCTTTCCCCATAGTCTTGTGGTATAGTTAAGTTATAGCCTTCACGTGAAAGCTATAGTTTAGCTTCATAGTAGGGCTGAGTACATTGGATACTTTTTCTTCCATTCCTGGGATACTTTGCTAAGGAGAATATGTTCCAGCTCCATCTGTGTAAACATGAAAGAGG
>CAUYPK010135205.1:0-43578 GCA_963574355.1 Loris lydekkerianus
CACCCACCCTGCCCCCCCGCGCCCCCCCCCCCCCCCCCCAAAAAAAAGTGTAACAAACGCGCAAGGTGCCCCGGGCACCACCCGGGGGGGGGGGGGGGCAACACTTAGGAGATTGGAAGATTTTAACCGTGTGTGTGTGTGGGGGGGGGGGGGTTGCATGTTGTGTGAGTATGTGGGCATGGGTGTGTTTTTTTATGCAGGGAGGGAAGAAAAGGAATAGAACAAATATATCTACAACTGTTGTTCAAGCTAGAAAAGAAAAGCAGTAAGAATATTGAGCCAGCCATCGTGTGAGGGCACAGCAGCTCCTGGTCAAGGCACTGGGTATATGTGTGTGTTCCTGTGTAGGTAAGAATATCCACGGACATGCACACAAACACATATACGTGTTCTTTTTAGATTATGAATTAGTTACTTGCTTATTGTAGAAACTTGAGAAATAAAATATTAAAGAAGTAAAATGAGGTAAGAATGAAACACCATCATATCACTTACAGGCAATTTTCTATCTATTTCCCATTTCTATGTATAATGCATATTATTACAGATAGCCAAAAATTTATATTGAAGGTTAAATTTTACCAGCTTGATATTAAAAAATATATACCATAGCTATAAGTCAATGATAGAAAAACTCTTTAGAACCATTTTTAAAATAGTTCCATTACATCCCAAATGTGGATTTTCATAATTTACTTAAGTCATCTCTGATTTTTGAGCATTTACATTGGTAACAGTTTTTGACTTTTATAAGTAACATGCTAATACACATCTTCATGCATAGATCTTTGCGTTTAGTATTCTTTCTTTGTGATAGGTTTCCAAGAATGGAATTACTAGACAAAGAGTAAAAGTGCCTTTAAAATTCTTGAGTTGTATATTGTAAATTGCTTTTCTAAAGGTGATGCTATTTTATCTTCTCAACATCTTTATATGAAAGTGAGCACTAGAAAACTCACAGACATTTTCAATTTTATACACCTAAGATGTCTGACCATACATGAAGGGGCTATGTTATTATATAATTTATCAGTGACAACAGAATATAACATTTAAGAATAGCAGAGGTGTCTGCCCAGGCCAACCATAATTTATTCTTTCTAAGAGAAATAAAAGACTAACTCTATGGTTTGTTGCCAGATATGTGGATCATTACAAAAGTTTTGAGATAGACTGTTATTGGCCATTATTTCACTTCCAAGAAATACAGCCAACAGCGGCCTTTCTGATTCACCTGTTAAGTTCAACTTGCTTGGCTTATTAGTATTGCTTGGAGGGCTTTATTTGTTTCTGCCTGTGTGGATTTTACACTTTCTGATTTTTGTACATCTCGAAACTTTTGTAATGATCCATATACAGCGCTGGATCTTTTTCCCTCTCTAATTCCATCTTTGATTCCAGGGCAAACCCACAGCATGGCACACAGGTGCTGCTGCCAAGGACGGCTACCTGCCCACTATTTCACTGCCACCCACGTCCTCTGCAGGGCCTGAGAGGGACTGTTATTTCCTACTGCCTGTTTTATTTCAAGTTCTCTGTTGATCTCTTTCCCGTGTGTAATCGTTGTCTTCTCTCCTTTTCATAGCAGCTCTCTCTGAAAGGGAAGGGAAGACATTCCCTCTCAAGATATGCCATGAGGAGAGCAGCACTTGTGCCTTTAGATTGTTTGTGAATGTCTTTATTACTCTTACTGTCCTTTGCTCTGTGCTGTTCAGCTCTCTCTCCTCATGATTTACAGAACTGGTCCAAGTGGGGCCAGCCTGGTAGCCAATCTGACATAAGCCCCTGAACTTCCAAGTCCGAGAAAGTTCCCTCTTAACCTCATTTCCTGTTCCTGTTTGGAGAGAACATTGCTCCATCCTGTACCTGCTGGGGACTGGGTGAAGGGGGAGGGTGTCAAGAGTTAAGCTGTGTTTTCCTCCAGCTTAGGCATTTTAGATGCAGGGCTCAATGGTCATCTTCACAGTGCCAGTCCATTTTCCATGCTGTGAGGCTCTTTGGTCCCCCATGTAAAGGAAGTTGTGGCATGTGCCCACAAGTCAACTGGACATCCCGCAAGTTTCAGATATGTAGAACAGAAGCCCTTGCTAGGGACTCAGTTTTGGCCATTCAAACTAAAATATACAGTGTAATTCTGATGTTTAATCCCATCCCCTCCTCCTAAGAAATAGTCAAACATCTTTCCTTATTCATTTTTTAGAGATCATACCCTCATTCTCTATCTTATCTAATCCTTTTACATTTTCATTTAGAAATCAATTTTGAATTGTTCATTTCCTCAATCTCATGCCTTTTTATATTAATGGAAAAAAAATTCTCACAGTGTCTGTTTCTGAGCTTCAACTATCTCTGAATTTGGCAACATGTGAAAGATTTCAGTATCTCTTTCACTGGCCAGAAGAGAGCAACTTTAAGGCTGAACACAATCTGAAAAGCATTTCCCTAGTATTCAAAAATTATGACTCATGATAAATTCTGAGTGACAGCATCAATCATTTCCCTGGGAGCAGCTCTTTGAGGGTTTTACTGTTTAACTAAGCTAATTCTCAGGGAGATGTGCCCTATACCTTAGTCTCAGTTACTGTGGGGCTGGAGTGATGACAGTCCAGCTGATGAGATAAATTGCTGTGATTGTAGGAAATTTAGGAAAATCAGTTAGTAGAAAATAAAATCAATAAAAATTACTTATAATTTACCATAGATAGTTTTTTTTTGCAATATATTCTTCCAGACATTAAGAAAAATATATATTTAAAGGAAAAATAGGATCCTACAGTTTGGTAATCGTTTTTCTTGTGTAATGAGTAATGTATGCTTTGGATTCTCATCAAATCTGAAAGTGAGATTTTTTTTTTTTTTTTTTGAGACAGAGTCTTACTATGTTGCCCTTGGTAGAGTGCAATGGCATCACAGCTCACAGTAACCTCACTTAAGCGATTCTCTTGCCTAAGCCTCCCACGTAGCTGGGACTACAAGTGCCCACCACCAAACCTGGCTTTTTTGTTGTTATTGTAGTTGTCATTGTTGTTTAGCAGGCCCTGGCTGGGTTTGAACACACCAGCCCCGGTGCATGTGGCAGGTGCCCTAACCCCTAAGCTATGGGTGCTGAGCAGTAGCTTCTAGCTTCTCTAAGTTGTTGGCTTGTTGTACTTCTTGTCCTTAGTTTTCCAGTATTGATGAACAAAAGTAAAGATAACAGAGGAGGAAGGAAGGTAAGTCAGGTCATTATGCTATCTCCCTCTGCATCGGGTCTTGTCTTATTTAGTTTTCATCAAGGAAGGAGCCTCCTCTGAGTAGCACAGCAGCTCTTTTGTGGCTTTGGGCTCTGGGCAGGCAAAGGTTAATTATCTGGTAATTCTGAGATGAACTTGGTCTAGAAGGTGGCCTCCTGCTGGGGTGCCTTCTTTGACTTGCAAATACTGCTCAGATACTTCAGTGACTTTAAGGGAACTCACTTAAGAAGTCAATGTTTCTAATTCTTCTCCCAGAACTCTCCTGCACAAGTTGATGTGGCCATAAACTTTCTCATGAGGACAGCTTCCTGTTGGGTACTGTTACTCCCTTTCCCACACCCTTAATGGGTCACAGCTACATTGAAAAGAATCTTGCAACGCACACTGCCAGAAACTCCAACCAGGGTGGAGGGTCTCATGCCCTTGATGGCTTGACAAGATTACTTCATCCATCTTTTCTGTGCATCAGAATCTAAGACTTGACCCACCCTTCTTAGGATTTCAAGATAATGTTCTTCTCCACCATCATTTCTGGTGGTTTATAGAAGTGAACTTGTTATAACTTCCTACTTTATGATCCTCGCAATCCATATTAAGAAATATTTCCACAGCTATATTATGTATGACATGGCTTGCATCTATTTGAAGTTAGGTAGTTTAAATTATAATACTTGGATAAATATAAAATGAACAAGTGTCAAAGATTTTATTTACTTAAGTCATGGGAAAGCTAGTAAGATGTTATGAATGGTTCAAAAGAGAATCCAGAGCTAAGACACGTATAAGCAAGCAGGTGCTCCAATGAAGAGATGCAAAACTAATGTCCACGGGGCAACAATTACACTTCCGTAGGCACAATTCTCTTTCCTTTGTATGGATGAGAATACTTCATATTATCAGTTTTGTATAACATAGTCTTGCAAAATTGCTCAAAGACAATAACAAATGGAGATGACCCCTGGACGGGACACCCAGAAATCTTTTTTGTCCATTTAAAATCTTTATTAGTTCTGGCTTGGCACCTGTAGCTCAAGTGGCTTAAGGCACCAGTCACATACACCAGAGCTGGCCAGTTCAAATCCAGCCTAAGCCTGCCAAACAACAATGACAACTACAACCAAAAAATAGTCAGACCTTGTGGCAGATGCCTGCAGTCCCAGCTACTTGGGAGGTTAAGGCAAGAGAATTGCTTAAGCCCAGGAGTTGGAGGTTGCTGTGAGCTATGATGTCATAGCACTCTTCCAGGGGGACAGCTTGAGGCTCTGTCTTAAATAAATAAATAAATAAATAAATAAATAAAATCTTTATTAGTTCTAATTGGAGTCTGTGTGCCCCTGCCATAGCTGCAAGATTCTTTTCAGTATAGCTGTGACCCCTTAAAGGTGCAGGAAAGAGAGTGACTGTACCCAACAGGAAGCTGTCCTCACGAGAAAGTTTATGGCCACATCAACTTGTGCAGGAGAGTTCCGGGAGAAGAATTAGAAATATTGGCTTCTTGAGTGAGTTCCCTTAAAGTTACTAAAGTATCTGAACAGTCAAAGGGGCTCCAGATAACAGAGGAGACAGAACTCTGACACTTGTCCCTCCAACAGCCTCATTTTTATCAGGGCCAGAATCTCCGTCAATGGGCTGAAGCTGTAAGTAAGGTCAGGGCACCTATTTGTCAGAGCCAGAGGGTGACTACAGGGTGAAGTCATCCAAATTCACACATTTTAAAGACATATATATTTTTTTAACAATGTAAAAATATTTAAATCATTCCTGCCAGCATCAGCTTCACTAGGATTGTTACATCAACTCATTTTAACTATGCATTAAAAGAATCTTCAAACAAGCCTACCAATGCTCACTTTTAATCATCTCCTGAAAACAGTATGTTTACAGAACTGTCCAGTCAGCATAAGGAGTGGCTCCTGTAAACCATCGAGGGGAAGCATTATGAAATTTCCCGTCAAAAGCAGAAAACCAGCGCTCAAGGGCACTTCCCAGACTGCCTAGTAACATCAGCCTTTCTGGAGGAGAGATGAGGTCCTCACAAAGTAAGGTACATATTTGTTTAGATGATACTCTGGATACTCACTAACAATGATTTCCCCTAAATGTTAGTTTCTACCTTGATTGAAATAAAACAGCCTCCTCTGTCTCCTTTGCCTGCATAGGAGATCTGTGTCTCCAAGAAAGAGGTGGGGCAAAGGAGAGGTCCTCTATCATTCTGAAGCCCAGAAATCCACTTTCACAGGAAGACGCAGGCTTCACAGAAGGGTTGAGCAAGAGCCAGCACGGAAATATTGGACAGCATCCCAGCAACTCTTAAGACAGGTCATTGTACAGTGTCATCACTTGTTTTGAAGGGAATTCCCAGGACTTTACCCATTCTTGGGTTTATATTTTATGCAGAAATGCATTCCAAAGTGAAAACGACAGTCACTGTGATCTGGGACTTTCCACCTCTCAACTTCCTGCTAGCCACTAATATAATTCTGTACGTTATATAATTGGAGTGTGTTAGGGTACACATTTGCATCTTGTATATGGTTTGGTATATATTCTCAAATCTATTCGTGGGCCCAGTAAGTCATGTGACCACAGGCACATTCCCTTGTGGCTCTGTATGTCAATGCACTCATCTGTGAGCTAGATGCAGGGGGACCAGATGGTCTTTCAACTCCTTCTGACTACACATACATTTCCATCTCCAAACTAAGTCTGAGTGACTTTAGAAAGTTTGGCAAGAGCCCCGTGCCTGACCAAGCCCTTAGAGGAGGATGGCATCGCACCTAGCCCAGTTATTCAACTAAAACTAACCATGACTTATGTAATTATTTATGTAGGGTCTAGCTCCCTTGCTAGACATTAAACTTCATGAAGACAGGGCTGATGTCTTTCTTGTTCAGCACTGCCTCCCCAGCACCTAGCACAGTGCCTGGCACACACGGAGGCCTTCATAGTTAAACGCTTTGAACAAACGAGTGAGGTCACCAGGGACCTGGATTCTTCCTTGCCCAGCCTCAGCTGTGAAGAAGCCTGGCTAGATGGGGTTGGTAAAAGGTCCCCAGCTGCTCTGACCTTAAAGGCAGCAGACGCCTTCAGACAATTGTGATCACTTTCTGGGGCCTCTTCTGGCAGCTGTGACTGCAGGATCTGCAGAACTCAATTCCTAAAATGGTCCTAGCTACATCCTTGCCCTCTGGGACTGAGAACAGCAATACATCCCCTGGGCAGCTCTATGCTTGCCCGGGCTCTACCTCCAGAAACAATGGGCAGGCTCGGGTGTGTCAATGCTTAGAGAGCTCCGTGCAGGATTTAGAAGCTGCCTCTCCCCTCTGGCCGAGGCCCAGCAGCTCAACTCTGACTCCATTCACAAAGCTCCACACTCATCACCCCAGCGATGGCTCCTTCTGCCTACCTGGGTGCAGCTACACTCCAGCAAGTCCAAGACACCAGAAAGCCACCAAAGACACTCAGAAAAGGGAACAAAGTGGGGCCCAGAACCCCACCCAAGTTTCACTCCCTAACAGTGAGCCCTGCCTGTATAGGGTTTTTCCCAGAAAGATGCAAACGTTGAAGGGTGGGATTAGAACAAGCTCTGATCCAGATGAGTCATTTTTGATACTTAGGATAAAGGCAGCTCTTCCAGAAGCCTCCTTTTCAGTTTTCCTTATTTAAAAAATTCTAAATAGCTAACTGTCCAATATACTCTGGTCAGCCAATACATTTCATAGAAAAGTGCAGAATTTGAGCATTTATGTTAAGTGCAGGACTTGCTCTGTTTGTGGCTGCCCTGTTTCCAGCTGCTGTGTGCAAGCAGGGCTGTCCTGCCCGCGGTAGGCATCCTCAAACTTTCTTCCAGGCTCAGCTCAGAGGAAAAGGAGAAGCTGGGAGAAAGACTGAAAAGACTCCACTCCCATCTACATCTGGGGGCAGCCCTGTTTGCCTGGTAGACAGAGCAGAAACTTGCCCCATATGAGTGTGCATGTCCCCTCACCAGCACACAAAGCAAGACATTTTCATATAACATGTAGTTAAACTTTAATGACAATTTTAAGCTTAAAAATGTCTCTAACATCTCCATAAGCATTTTGTTTCATTCTGTTGAAATCTGTTATCTCCACTAGAGATTTCTAAATATAGAATTCAGAATTTGGAACACCAATAATTGGAGGTCACACTGGCATTGTGATTGCACTGGGTGCTGGGTGGCAGACAGCGTTCAGCTGTGCTTTGGCAGGCTCTCTCTTTGTCCAGAGGGCTTAAATGTTTCCCAGGACTAAACTATCTAATTAGTATGTGATTTTTCCATAAACACTGCTCATAGAGTATGATCAAAGGCAGTGTGCACTTAAAGAAATGTGAGAACAAATTCATGTTTTTTTCTTTTGCTGAGTCTTTACTTAGACTCACTATGCTAAGTCTGGGGAGATGTTTGACAATCTCAGCATCCATTTTCAAACGTCCAGCAATTTACACACATCCCCCCTGAGGGGATGAAAATTAACAAAATGCATCTGCTTTGCAAACTGCTGAATAAAAGACTTGTAATTATACGTGTACCTGAAGTTCAGATTTTTTTTTTTTTTTTAATTTACTCAAAATCTACAGGGAAAGGGAAAGATTGGATTTTAAGTGTGTGGGCATGTGTGTGGGCACTCAAGCATGCATGTGAGAGTGAGTGTGCGTGTGTGTGCAAATTCTGCAAAGGATGGGAAAGGACAAAAGAATAAATAAGTGATGTCAGAAAGTGCTTCAAATTTAATAAGAAACAGAAATGGAGACAATTTGGTCTGGGAAGCCTCCCTGCACTTCTGCAAAGTCATTTGTATACTGCTAAGTGATTTGCATACTGCTGGGGCACTGGCTCCCTGAACGGCATCCCTCAGGCCTCTCTTCTGGCTCTTGCTCCTACCTCCTTCTTCCCATTAGGAATATGGTAATAATTAAGCCAGCAGAGGAAGATGGAGAACAAAAGACATGCAATGGCAAGCTCTCAAAGTCACCTCTTACGTTTAACTCGGTAAAGATCTGGGGACAGATCTGCCCTGTCAGCTTCTCAGGAGAAGAGTCAGACATTAATTTCTTTCTTCTAGAAATGAAACCCATTGGAGGGATTATGAATGTTATTCTGTGTCTCCTTCTGAAGTTTAAATCTTTTCAAGCATGCAGTTATTAAGATGCCAAGTTGCCTCACTTAATTACAACCTTTATTATAGTATTGAATACTTTAAATGCACTATTTATCGCACCTGAAGAGAAGAGCAGTTCTGCTTTAATGAACCACACTCAGTGGGCCATTTATTGATTATCTTCTCTACTGAATTAATTCCTAGTAATCGCCTAGCGAGCAGTCATTAAAGGAAACCCTTCCAGTGTGCACAGGGCTGGGTGGGTGGGGTGTGATAGCAGCATTGCCCCCGTGCTACAGTTTAAGTCATGTTCTTTATGAGCGAAGGCTCTGAGACCAATGTTGTGTGTCTACGTAGAAAGGCCTTATTTATACAATATATAAATAAAGAGCAGGACACTTCAGTTCTTTCCTTAAGAGTTTCTTTTGACCAAGCCAATTGCAGTTGCCTTGATCCCCACTAAAGATCCCTTCTGACATCAAAACAAGAGACTGGTATGTTAAAGAAAGTCCAGCCCCAGCTAGAGGAGAGAGGTTTGGGAATTTCCATCATGTGATGGGTGTTACACAACATGTGTGATCTCAGTTCATTGACTTTAGTTCAAATATTGAATGAGTTTCTTGTTCAGCAAGCAGACTTCCAAGCATGTATGAGAACTGACAATTAAGTTCATGAACTCAACCTAAAAAATAGTGCCACATAACCTCCCTGTTGAATATCACTACAGTCACCTTTGAAGTTCTCTTTGGAAGCCATACACTGACACCAGCACCTAGTCTACTCCTTAAAACAACTTTGGAACTTGAATGACCATCAGACCCGTCATGGTACAGCACACAAGAACATGCAACAATAATGAACACCACTCAGCAAGACACTAACTACCACACACTGACATGAACACAGCTGTGAGACACTGATAGACCAAGGTTATGGACACTTACCAAATTGTACAACGCTGCCAACATAGTGCAAAGTGGAAAGTTTGTGAACTTAATTGTCAGATCTCCTGCAGTGATAGCTCTGATGGTCATTCCAGATGTCAGATCTCCTGCCGTGATAGCTCTGATGGTCATTATAGAAAAGGAACTCCAACATTGCTCTGAAGGGTGGACTAGGTGCTGCACCAGTGCATAGCTTCCCAAGGGGATGACTTCGAAGGTGATATTCAACAAGAAGGTATGTAGCACTTTTTCTAGGACGAGTTTTCAAACTTAATTGTCAGCTCTTGTCTATTCTGAGTCAAGTTTTTGGATGTGCTACCTGAGGTACAGAAAGGTCATACATGTTGTCCTAACAAACAATAGATGGTAGGAGTAGGTAGTAGCTCTGTCTGATTTCAAGGAGGAGATGGATTTAGAAAAACAGCACCATGAGTTTCTAGAGGCACAGAAAGGAGAAATCCAAAGCTATGATTTTGTCTTTCCCTGGTGGAGGAAAGAAGTCCCCCACAGACCCACATCTCCCAGGTGACCACCGTTCCCTCGTCCTTTATAAATCCCATTCAGGAGTCACTTTATAGCACCCGGCAGAGGCTGCTTGTCAAAGGCACTTCAGCCTTTTACAAATGAACTGTCTCCTTTAATTTAATTCCACAGCAATGCCCAGCGGCCATTGTAGAGGTGTATTTGCAAAGCCAAATAATGAATAGTCAGGTTTGCTGTCTCTTTTCAAACTTCTCTTCCCTGTTCAGGACCACACCCAGGTACCTTGCTCCCTTCTCTGATCTCCTCTTCCTGGACCAGGACACAAAGGGTGGCAGGATTCGGAGGGGAGCTGTGGTCAAAGATCAAGCATTGGTCATGGAGATAAAGGTGTTTCCAGACAAGCCACCACATTGGGGCCACACTTGGCCAGACACAAAAATCGGGGAAGTTAGATTGATATTCCTAGAATGCCTCTAAGTTTGTATTAATGATCTCCAATCTCCCTCCATGCATCCTTATGCTAATAGTAACAATAATATAACCTAAAAAATAGCACTTCTTAAGTTCTCTTAACTGAGAGAACTTCTCATCACTGAGAACCGAGTGCTATACTTAAGGCAATGAAGGTATTATTTTCTTTAATTCTGACAACCACCTAATGAGTTAGGCATGGTTCTCTCACGACAAATCAGAGTCTGTGGCTGTCAGCCCTGGCTGCACATTAAAATCACTCATGGAGTTTTTAAATACATGGATTCCCAGGTCTGCACCATAGAGACCATTTTGGTTGCCTGGGGGTGGAGTCTGAACTACACATTGAATCACCTGGAGAGCTTTAAAAACATTTGGATCCCTGGTCCCACACACACAGACTGTGATTGGGTTGTTCTGAAGTCCAGAACGCTGGGATCATTTAAGTCTCCGCAAGTGAGTTTAATGCACAGTCGAAGCTTTGATCTATAGAATTGGGGGAGTGAAGCTGCACCTTGAACTGGATGACCCCAATTTGTGTGTGTTCCTACACCTATCCCTTTCACCCATCAACCAACACCCAGCAGGGAGCCATTCATTATTTGCACCTAGTAACGAATAAGTTCTGGTAGCATCTTAAACCTCCTTTTCCTATTTGCAGAAGGAAAGCTGCTATACTCCAGGAGAAGAATTTAAGGACTCAGGAGGCTGGTGGGTCATTTTAGAGGTTAGAGGGAGCATTTTAGAGGCCCTGTCCACTAAATCTCCATGCCTGCATTTATGCACACACCAGGGCCGTGCACCCTCAGGCACACTGTGTCCCATGGCTGCTAGGAACAGAGCAGAGACTGTGTGCCTTGGAACTGTGTGCCCAGGCCAAACCCTCTCTGAGCCTTCCTCCTGCTCATCTTACTCTGAAATCATAGCTGTTGTCACTTTCAACTTAACCCTCCTCACTCAAGGGGTAAACACGTTTTACAATTCTAATAGAGTTGAACTTTAAAAAAAAAAAAAAAAAAAAAAGGTAAAAATCCCTCTCCTCTCAGACATGTTTTGAAGTCTCTTGCTCTTGGTGTGGAATTCCACTATCCCTTTTGTCCCACGTTTAGCCCTGGGCTCTTGTCACCCTGGCTATGCCTGCGGCTGTCTCAGCTGGGCATGGGCTGCCAGTCCTGTTCCCTGGTCTGAGTGGAGAGTGACAGGCTTTCAGGTGCCTTTGCAGGCCTTTTCCTGCCTGAGAAACCACTGCTTAATTGAAGACTTGCACAGTCCGTGCTTTGCTGGTTATTTTTCTTAGCCCTGAATGCAGGGATGCAGTTCCCACCTGACCAGGTGTTGCTGGGAATATGAGGGGGGGTTTGAGGGGACCTTGCATTCACTCACCGAGGAGCCTGGTCCTATCTATTTTTCTTCTTCCTGACCCTGTCCTTCTCTGTGTGCCCTGGGGGGAAGGCCAGAGGACAGGGTGAAGCACATGTGTTTATCTCCCCATTCTGTGCCACAGCTGCGCTGTGCTGAGGGCAGGGGCCCCACGGAGACAGTGATGAAACTGGTCAGGCTTCCCTCTCTCTGAGGCCCAGACAGAAGTCAGTGGAGGTCTGGGCTGTGGGCAAACTGAGGGCCAGACACTGCGCATGCTGAGTTTGGAAATTCCCCACCCCTTCTGTTACTAATGACTAACAGGTCATTAGTCTAAGGACTTTTACTCTCTATTTCCTTGGGGAAATCTCTCTCCTGGGAAATGCCCCAGCTTCTCAGATAAATAGACTCCTAGCAATCCCCTCCCTCCCCTGTGCCTCTGGTGCTCTGATGTGCCCAGGCTCATTGACAGCAGCTGGTGTGTGCCTAGGGCCAGGCCCCACCCACACACACTTTTGGAATTTCCCTGTGGCTGAAAAATACTCTGCCAGCGATGAGGTGGCATCTTTACAACCCCAGGAAAACTGCTAGCTGCAAAGTGTACTGAAAGAAGAAATTAGATGAGGAAGACCCAGCATGCCAGCTGCCTTCATCCAGCAGCTCATGAACAAAACTTTGGTGTTGCCCTTGGCTTCCCTCTTCTCTCCCACCCCCATTCACATTTGGTCAGCAACTCCAGAGTGTCCAACCTTCAAAACACATCCACAGTCTGCCCATTTCTCACCACTCCCAAACACCATCCTCTCTTTTAACAGCTTCTAACATCTTCCCTCCTGCTCCACCTTTGTTGCTCTGTGGTCTAATCAATGCAGTGAAGTGAGGCTGCCAAGGTTAAACTAGATCATATCTCTCGTCTTCTTACAACCCTCCCACCGATGGCTTTCCAACTCATGTGGAATAAAGTCAGAGTCTTTACAAGGGCTACGGGGCCCTCTGAGATCTGGTCCTGGGGCACCTCTCGAACTTCTCTCCCACTACCTTCTACCTCTTTCTACTCCAGCCACAGGACCTCTGCTCTTACCTCCCTGCCTGCCAAACCACAGGCAACTCACTGCCTGTTGGGCTTTATTCAATATTGCTCAATTGCTTTGCATTTAATTCTAAATCCAGGTATTTGACTTTAAGCTGCTTCTTATTAATCAGTGACACCTGTGTGAAAATAGGGGCAAACTGGCCCAAACCTGCACAGGCAACACCCCTCCTTCACCACCCTTCTTTGAAAGGAGATTTTGTATTTGGCCACATGTGGGTTATATACGTGTGCTATGACACATAGAGAAAATGTGTCCACTTGATGATAAGAATATCTCAAGGGAATATCGAGAGGAATCCTGGGCAAGTTCTGACAACCATTTATGACCAATGACAACTAACCAACATGTGAATGTACTTCAAAAAATGGCTATTAGTAATGAAAATGTCAAGCCAGCTCTGACTTTCTGTAACTAGAGTAGATGGATTCACCTTTTTGCAAAGCTTCAGCATGCAAAACAGGTTTCTGATCTCTCACCAGGAGAAAAACGTATTCAAGGCCATGGCTGGAAGCCCATGGCAACCGCAGCTCCGAGAGGAATTTAATGGTTTTTAAATTATGGTTTCAGATGCCTCTAAATTATTCTCAGAAGCTGGGTAGGGCCAACCTGACCACTCGAATGAATTCATTTTCAAGTGGGAATATTTCACAGATTGGCTGCAACATGAGGATACAAAATTCATACACATATGTGAAGTACAGAATTGGGTGCCATCTCCATTTGTATCTGTCTATATAATATATGGTTAATCTATGAATAAGCAAGAAGAAATTTAGAAAATTCTGGCCCAGTGACAGCTAGAATTATAGACTCCAAGTTAAGACTGAATTTAAAACTCAAAGTATCTTGGACCCATCCCACATAGCAGTTGAGTATTCCCGCATATTTCCTCAAAATCTACACTTAAAGTCTTCAGAATTTGGCACCAGAATTTAAATCTCTGATGGTTCACTTTTATGAAACAGCTGAAATTTAAAAAAACCCACCAGTCTGTATTATTATATCCTGAGGCAATGAATGAACACGTGACTTCATTAATCTTCACATAATTGTACCCTATAGTAAACCAGGCATTTCATCAGTTTTACAGAACTGTACATTCAAAAGAAAGTTGAAAAGGTTTGCACATTCCTTTGATACCCTACCCACCATATATACTGTGTCCTTTGTTGATGTAGCAGTCAGGATGCAACAGAGACTCCTTTGAGGAGGAAGACATACTGTCCTCCTTAGGATAAACTATGTCAAATGGAAGGACTGGCTGTTTGCCTCTGGCTGGGCAGAGGAGAGAAGAAATTGTAGTTATTTTTCTATCCTCATCTATCTCCTCTTCTTTTCATTCCTCATTTTTACTTTTCTCCTATTTCTTCCCAATGGGGGTGAAAACTGGCTTGAAAGCTTGAAGTACGCTGGAAAATCAAAGGTACCAAAAATCTGAAACAAGAGAGGAAAGGAGACGCTGTATGTAAATATTACCTTTAAGATTATTTCTACACCACCTCTATGCCTCTGCTTTTCTTTCAAATTTCATTAGCATCATCATTTCTATCACCTTCCATGTGCCTGGTCCAATGCCAGTCACTGGAGCTGTTCCACAAAATGAAGCAGGACTAGGGAATCCATCACGATGTGGGAGCCATCGTTACATCATGGCAAATCATAGGAGACGCACAAAACTAAGTCAGTTGTATTTTCATAGCTTAAAAAATATTACATAGTACATCAGAAGGTGACCATTCCAATCCACTACTAAGAATTTAAAATCCTCAACAGTTCCAGACTTTTTCCTATGCAAATAGTAGATTATTAAGTATGAAATGTTCAATTTCCTTAAGTCCTAAGTTTTGACAGTTGATATCTTCAACATTTCGGTTTGACACTTCTTATTTTATTTTTATTCTTTCAAATGCATGTTTTGGCTTGTGATTAGCTTTCAAATTTTGGTGGGTGGTCATTTTTGTGAGACCAAAAGTCAAAAGTTTGCATTATTTTTCAATACGAGTTCTGTCATGGAAACAACAGACAGCTCGAATTATCAATGAAGTGTTTAGGAAGGATGTTGCTAATACAGGCAAAATATGTCCATGGTTTGAGAGTTTCTGTTCTGGTGATTTTAATCTTGAAAATGAGCCACACGTGTGACCTGAGACCAAGGTGGATAATGATGAGCTGAAAGCTGTAGTGGAAACAAATCCATCTCAACCTATGCATGAATTAGCAGTGAGGTCTGACATTACTATTCCAACAATATTGGACAATTTGTAACAAACTAGCGAGGAAAGGAAGCTGGATAGATGGGTTCTGCATGAGTTAAATAAGCATCAGAAGAGAAGTCATCTCAAATTTTTCCTTCTTTGCTTTCATAACAGATGAAGTGCCAAAACACAGTCCAAATCTGAACATTCATCAAAAAAAGCTAATGGTTTCTTTTTGGTGGTCCACTGCCGGTATTAACCTCTATAGCTTCGTGAACCTGGCCAATAGATTACAGCAGTTGTCTACTGCAACCAGTTGGATGAAATGATGAGGGTTGCTTGCAATTAAGAAGCCAAGATTGGTCAAAAGAGACAGGCCAATTCTCCTGCAAGACAAGGCTCAACCACATGTTTACAAACAACGCTGCTCAAACTACAGAAGGTGGGCTTGGAAACTCTCTGCCATGCACTGTATTCACCAGACCTTGCACCAACTGATGACCACTTATTCCAGCCTTTGGATCACTTCTTGCAAGGAAAAATATTCAATGCTTAATAAGCTGTTAAAAACACTTTTCATGATTTCATTGCTACTCATTCTCCAGGCTTCGCTGTTGGCATAAAGGAGCTACCATTTAGATGGCAAAACTGTGTTGATAATTTAGGTGCATACTTTGATTAATTGTACTGCTCCTTGTATGAAATATAATGAACTAAACTTTTAATTCAGCATCAGACATTTCATATTTAATGGCCTATTATAAATATAGCCATGTAATCATGTGTTAGAGGTCCCCAGGTTCTCTGATTTGCCAGAAGGACTTAAGGACTCAGCATATAGTTATACTCACTGCTAAGATTTATTACTGTGAAAAGATATACAGCAAGATAAACAAAGGGCAAAGGCGCATGGGACAAAGTCTGGAAGAAATCAGGCACATTCCAAGGCTCCCCAGCCAGTTCACACACATGTCTTTAATTCCCAAGCAAAGAATTATGGTACATATGAAATGTTGTCCACCAGGGAAGCTCTTTAGAGACTCCATGTCTATGATTTTCACCAGAAGGCTGGTCATATGGGCAGCGTCTAAATGGCACATAGCAAAATTTCCGACTCCCTCAAAGGGAAGCAGATATTTAACATAAATTGTATTGTTCATCTAAACAGTTTAGGCACAGTGAGCCACTCTTACCAGCTAGGAATGGTGGGAACTCCCCTGAATTCCAAGTTATTAGATGCCACCCACTGGCCAATCTCATAAGGCCTTTCAAAGGATAGCAGATAGACTTGCTGAGTTAGTTCTTTCTTGCATAATTATTATCCTTACACGTCTTATCCCAAATGCCGTTATGTTCTCTCTGCAACTTTTCTTTTAGAAATGACACTGATCACAGACATCTTTCCATGTCAGTTTACATAGGTCTACCAATTTTTTTTGTCATAGTTCCATAATATTCCCTTTATAGACAATTTTTAACCATTCCTATATAAGTAGATGCTCAGTTTATTTCCAATTTTTGTATTACAAATTATGACATAATGAGCATCATTGAACATATATTCTTCATGTATTTATGCGTCCTGTTTCTATTATGCAGGATTCTGGAAACGATATCCCTAATGCCACTCAATCTGTAAAGGGAGGCCACTGTGTTGGAATTTTAGTACATGTATAGATTATCAGAAAGGAGGACAGTTAGGAGGCTGTTAAAAGAATCAGGGTGACAATTGTTCGGGGCCTGGACTCAGCTGTTGTAAGGAATGTGGTGAGGAGAAGAAATAGCAAAGACTTAGTTAGAAGGCCAGATAATAACCCCTGATGGTGGGCAGGAAGTAGAGAGTCAGCAAGGAGTTCAAGGTTACTCCTGGTGATATGGCCTTGTGACAGCCTAAGTAGAATGCAAGGAGAACAATGAAAAACAATACTGTAATAATTTAGGGAAGAAGTGGTAGGAGCTCAGGTTTGTAGTTGTTCATTCACTGATCCATTCATGCACCTAATATTGAGCATCTGTTATGTCCGCCACTCTGTTAGTGGTTACCATGGGTGCATTTTTTTTGTTTGCAGTTTTTGGCCACGGCTGGGTTTCAACCTGCCACCTCCAGCATATGGGACTGGAGCCCTACTCTGTTGAGCCACAGACGCCACCCTCATTGGTGCATTTCTCTCTCTCTTTCTTTTCTTTTTTGCCAAAAATATTGAGATAGAAATTTGATGCAATATAGATTCTATGGAACATGAGCATTAATGAACTTCATTGCTATTCTTTTGTAAATGGCACAAAGCTTAATAAAAGCTGCAGAGAATGATGGTGCATGGGGTGTCAGATACTTGAATAATTTACACTCACTTTAGAGTAAAAGTATGAGAAGGGAGAGGGAAAAGAATCACGAAAACAATAAAGATCTCTTCTGTGTCTGGGTTTGAAGACAGGCTCCCTCCCACACACTGATTTTGGACAAATGCTCCTAGCAAACGTGAGCAGGCAATCATTCCCCATCTGCCCCTAGAGAGCCTTCTCTCCTGCACAGTGCCAGGTATCACTTGTGTGGGCATCAAGTGTGACGGGAAAGTGAAAAGCCAGTAAGCAGTTCTCTTTATTATTTTCACTTGGGTTCTGTCCCCTTTACATTGGCCCCTTCTCCCTATCCCCAGGAGCCTCAAATACAGCTTTCAATCATCTAAAGCCCAGATGCATATACTTGCAATCTGGATGAAAAGTGGGGGTTATTTTTATAGGATTTTACGCACCCTTTAATAGAAATTCACATGCTTTTATGAATTTTATTTCACAACTTGTTGAATTTATATTGGAATCTGCTTTCTGATTAAGTTTATTTGACTAGACAGAGAAGTCCCATTCTGCATTCATTTGTACCTAATATATGTAAGGAATGTGATCTCACACACTCCTTACAAAAATTTTTCTTTCATAGTTTCTAAAACCCATATAAGGGCCACATTTTTTTTTTTCTTTCTACAGACTTAAATCTCTTCATTCTCCTTTTAATTCTTACAAAAGTCAAATTACATTCTCTATATTAATGGCCAAAAAATGCACGAAAGATGTTCAACATCACTAATGATTAGGGAAATTCAAATCAAAACTACAATGTGACACTACTGACATCCATTAGGACGGCTGTTATGTAAAAGGCAGAAAATAACAAGTGTTGGTGAAGATGTGGAGAAACCAGAACCCCCATGCATCACTTGTGGGAATATAAAATGCAGGGAATGCAAGCACTGTGGAAAATACATCCTGACAGCCTAAACTTGGAATTACCATGGGATTCAGCAATGCTACTTCTAGGTAGAATTTTTCTATCCCAAACTATTGAAAGCTGGGAGTTGAACAGATATTTGTAGACCAATATTTGTAACAGCAGTATTCACAATATTCAAAAGGCAGAAACAACCCAACTCAAGTGTTCACAATGGATGCATGGATAAACAAAATGTGATATCTATATACAACAGAATATCATTCAGTTCTAAAAAGGAGTGAAATTCTGATACCTGCTGCAACATGGGGGAGCCTTGACAACATAATGCTACGTGGAGAAGCCAAACGCAAGAGGACAAATACTGTTTGAGTCCACTCAGATGAGGTTCCTAGCCAGGTCAAATTCATAGGGGTAGACGGTAGAATGGTGGATGTCAGGGGAGGAGGGAATAGGGAGTTATTGTATAAATGATGTAGAGTTTCAGGTTAGGAAAATGTAAAAGTTCTGGGGATGGAAGGTGATGATGGTTGTACGACAATGTTCAGTACTTAATGGTACTGAACGCACACTTAAAAATGGTGAAAGTGTCAAATTCTATGTTACGTATATTTTGACACAATTTAAATAATTAAGAAAAGTCAAGTTGTAGTAGAGCTGGCTTGGCTGGGTGCACTTTTCCTCTACTGGAGTCCTTCCCTCTCGCTGAGGGACGCACTCTCTTTTCTCTGTCTCTCAGCTCAGCTTCCTGTCCCTGCCCTCGTGCTGTTTGCACTCTCTCTCCCTCTTCCTCATTTACAAAAACAACTTTTTTCTAAGGATAGGCTCTGATATCCTTTTTTTCTAAGGATAGGCTCTTCTGGTATTTGAACCAAGATGATAGCTTTCTTTGGTGTGTTTTCATTTCAAGGCTTATCTCTAGTTTCCTGGTGATGATGGCCTTCTGGGGCCACTCAAGTCTCTCTGCTACAGGACCTGTTCCTCTGCAGAGTGCGGATGTACTGGCAGATTCAGTCAAGAAAAGGAAAATCACCGCAGGTATTTCAAGCAAGGGGGATTTAATATAGGGATGACACTCCAAGTTGTAAGGAAGGTAACCAAAGTGGGAATCGAAGGCCGTGTCTGTGGCTCAGTGGGTAGGGTGCTGACCCCATATCCCGAGGGTGGCTGGTTTAAACCTGACCCTGGCCAAACTGCAACAAAAAAAATAGCCAGGTATTGTGGCAGGCACCTGTAGTCCCATCTACTCGGGAGGCTGAGGCAAGAGAATTGCCTAAGCCCAGGAGTTGGAGGCTGCTGTGAGCTGTGACGCCACAGTACTCTACTGAGCGTGATAAAGTGAGACTCTGTCTCTTAAAAAAAAAGGGGGGTGCGGTGCCTGTGGCTCAAAGGAGTAGGGCGCCAGCCCCATATGCTGGAGGTGGCGGGTTCAAAACCAGCCCCGGTCAAAAACTGCAAAAAAAAGGAGTAGGGCACCAGCCCCATATGCTGGAGGTGGCGGGTTCAAAACCAGCCCCAGTCAAAAACTGCAAAAAAAAAAAAAAAAAAAAAAAGTGGGACTTAGGAGAGTACCAGGAGATCGGGCACTGCATTCTGTCCCACTGAAAACAAATCTCCCTACTGCCTCCTGCTCTCCTGCCAATGCCCTTCATGGGGAGAATCTGAACTGGAACCCTCCAGAGGCGTCTGAGAAATGCTGTGTGTAGGTTTCTAGCTCTTGTAACCTAGGGAGAAAGGGAGCAGCAGGTGTTTGTGCATGGCAGGCAATTTCCTGCACGAACCCAGTCTGTGCATCAGTTGAAACAGCACCTTTCCGTAGACAGCTTGACCCCTGCGTGGTGAGTCAGCCTCTCCGCCTCAGGCTGTGAGAGGATCACAGCTCCAGAAGGATCACAGCTCCCAAGTTGGACAGGCCTGTCTTACCAGCCCTGTGATCTTGCCAATGTTAGCAGTGGCCATTTCCCAAACGCCAGGTGCTCTGTAAAGTGGTTTAAACATTATACCAACAAACCGGTAAGGTAGGTTTTATAATTTCGCTTTTACAGACAAGGAAACTGGAGTCAGGGAGTGTGGGTCACACAGCAACGGGGCAGTGGGGCTGGGATAGAATCCAGGTCTGACCAACCCCTGTCATATTTAACTTTCTGATCTTCAGTTTCCGACACACACGGTTGTTGGGGGTTACGACATCATAGACGCACATCTACAGTTTAACGTCTATATTTCCTTATATGTAGGGGCACTGCACTCACCCCTCTCCCCTGGCTCCTGCTGCCAGCAAGCACCGCGTGCCAGAGCAGGCACTGTGGCTCCCTTCCCTCTGAAACTCTGCGTGGAGCAGGTGCCAACCCACACCACTGCCTTCCTCGATCTAATGAATGGATCCGCTCCTGCCTAAGGAAACAGGACGCTCAGAGTTGCTTCTGCCACTGGGCAACTTCCTCCCATGACCCCCTGTGCTAGTTCCCAGTGGCTGCTGTAACCAATTACCATAAGCTTAGCAGGAGTCCTCAAACTTTTTAAACATGGGGCCAGTTCACTGTCCCTCAGACCATTAGAGGGCCGGACTATAGTTTAAAAAAAGAACCATGAACAAATTCCTATGTACACTGCACATATCTTATTTTGAAGTAAAAAAACAAAACAGGAAAAAATACAATCATACTGCCTCATGTGGCCCGCGGGCTGCAGTTTGAGGACCCCTGGTTAGTGGCTTAAAACAACAGAAATCTGTGGTCTCCCAGTTCTGGAGTCTAGAAGTCTGAAATCTGCAGGGCTACACTCTCTGCAGAGGCTCCAGGAGACAATCCTGCCTTGTCCCTTTCAGCCTCTGGCAGCTGCAGGACTTTCCTGCAGGCTCTGCCTCCTCCCTCACATACCCTTCTCCACGTTCCTGTCTCATCTCCCTCTGCCTCGCTCTTTAAAGGCCACTTGTGATGGCATCTAGGGCTCACCTGGATAATCCAGGGCAAGATCCTCTTCTCAAGATCCTTAACTTAATAATGCATGCAAAGACCTTTTCCCCATCTATCATTAACAGGTTTCGGGGATTAGGAGGTGGCCTTCCGGGATGCTGTTCAGCCCACCTAGGCCATCCTTGGGAACGGGAAGGAAGGACAGGTTTTCTGTCCTCTGGGGAGCACATTCAGGTTGGGGCCTTTCTCCTCCATTCTGTCCCATCTTTCCTCCAGTATCTTCATGGTCATGCTACTGAAACTATCAGGGATCTACTGTAAAAAGGTAGATATTGGCCAACGCAGCTTGGCCGTCTTCTTCGGTGGGCAATGTTAATCCACCCAATCTATCATTATTTCCAGGGCAGGCCTGAACCTCCAGGCTCAGAAATTCCTACGTGGTCCTCACTTCAAAGAAATGACATAAATTATTCTTTCTCCTTTCCAGCACTCTGCCTTGGACAGAAATGTAAGCGAAGCTTCCTTAATTAACTTTTCGCCCTCTCCTGGGATTCTGGTTTCTTCATTCTTGTGTTTATTTTGCTGGAAGCTCCTTCAGCCTTCCTCCCCTCCGTTTCTGACTTGAGGCACATTGGTCCCTTGCTTGGATCCCCACACGGATCCTGTCTCCTTCCCAGCCCTCCTGCCTGGAAAGCATTCACATCTTCACTTGCTCTCTTCCCAGGCTTAATGAAAGCATAAAACACCAGCTCTGGACAACTTAGTGACAAGTCTCCCCGCCCAGGAAGAATGGGGGCGGCTGCTGAAGCTTCTCTTTCAGGATTTGGGAGAAGGGATTTCCACTCTCCCAGTCCTCAGTGGCAAAATGACCGACAGGCTCAGCTCTCTGCTGCCTCTGCCCAGAGCCACCGAGCAGAATCAGGAGGTTCACGGCTCCTTACCAGGGGCCCTCCAAGTTTCCCTCACTGCTCAGCAGATGTCCAAGTTCACTTTATCCTGAGGCCTGGACATTGATTCTTACCCATTTACACACTTGATATAGATAGAGCTTCCCTAAACACCAATGAATCTGAATCGCTTCCATTAATTCAGCACTTTCAATTTTACAAAACTTTTCACATAGGTTTTTATTTGTTCCTGAAAACAAACCAGGGAAGCGGATGGCTGGCTCTTACTAACCTCATTTCACAGATTAAGAAACTGTGGTGATGTGATTTGTACCAAGTTACCAGCCTGCCTGTGGCAGAGCTGGGCCCCAGGCAGGGATTCTGGTTGTAAAAGCAGCTTGCTTCTTTCTGCTCCTGGCCTTGCCGTCATGTTTTTCCAAACGCCTTTTTCCCTCCGTCTTTCCTTTTTACTCTTTTCATATTCTCTTTGTCCCTCTGACTGAGTTTCCTACTATGTTTCTCCCTCTTTCTACTAATTCTTTCTCCTGCATGTATCATCCTAGACCTGAGATTCCATACTGGCCTCATTACTTACCAAACTATGCAACCTTGGACACATTTCTTAACCTTGCTGAGCTTTAGTCTCCTTGTCTGAAAACAGGAATAATACTAACTTCTTCACAGGGACTATGGTGGAGGCTTAATAAGATTATATTTATATAGAGAAAGATAGATGGAGGGAGAGAAAAAGAGAGAAGGGGAGAGGAGGAGCGTCGTAATAGTCTCTGGCTCTTGATCGCCAGCCAGCAGAAATTGCCTTCCTCCACTTTAACAGCATGGACTCATGGCTACAACTGTACACTTTTGTCCCTCATTCACCTGTGTCATCCTTATCATCGAACTGTTGGATGTGATTTATCGGGAGACACCCGCGTTCTGTGCCTTTCTGACTGTGAGCCGTGGCTGAGGGAGAGCCGCCTGATGGATGTGGTCGGAGTGATTAATAGCAGCCTGTCTCCAGAGCCCCGAGAGTGTGAGTGAGTTGCCGTGCCCTGACTCTACTTCTAATTCTGTACTGTCATCTGCGGCTGTTTGGCCAACTGGAGGCCCAACGCCCACAGCAGTGTCTGGCTGCAAGCCCTAGATTTCCTGGGTCACCAAGGCAGATTCTCTGAGAGGGAAAGAAAATGATCCCAGGCTGTGGCAGTTACCCAGAACATGGTGTGAGCGCAGGGGGTCTGTGCAGCTGCACTTTGTGCCTGGAGGATTTCATCACTGGGCAAAGTGCGAGGGGAGAAGGCACAGTAAAGGCGTGTTGCTGCACGCTTCACCCCATCCCTGCAGTGCCATTGCCCGGTGCTTTCCCAGTGAGAAATTCATCAGTCGGAAACATGCCCCAAAATGTGAGCACAGGGCCCAGGGAAGAGATGTGTCTGTTTCCAGGCACTGTAGTTACTGAGCTTCACCCATCTTCTGCGAATGAAGTAGCATTATTTTGCAAAAAGCCAGGTACTTGGCTACTTCTGTTCTGCAGATACTGAAATGCCTTAGCATAAGGAGGATATAAACAGACAGAAACTCTGGATGTATCACTGGGACTTACTAAAGTTAGGATTTTCTTCCCCCACTTACATGTCTTAAACATTGTTGTCAGAGCATTTTCTGATTCTGTTTCAGGGAAAAGGCAGTGGTGAATATTTCTTAGTCTTTCCCAAGCCAGTTGTCAAAGTGGTCAACAGTGCTTCTGGGACTGCCATCTGTTGGGGATGGGCAGGTCGAGGGCCTGGAGTGCCAGGCCAGCTGCCCTGATCTCAGCCTCGCGGTGGACTTGGAGAAAACGCCGCAGTTCCTGTTTAAAATTATACAGTTGGATGATGTTTCTCTTGGCTGCATCTATCAAAGCTGCTGCCCAGAGCCAATTTTTGGCAAAACTAAGAAGTATGAAGTTTTTTTTCTTTCTAACATCCCAGCACCCTCCTTTATCACTTTTTCTCTCGATGCCTCTCCAAGTTCCCCAAGACATCTTCCTTCCTTTACCTCATCCAAATGTGAATGCTGGAAGATTCGTATTTTCTATACCTGTAAGCGGGTGACAAACTCTGGAACAGTGCTTCACAGCTGGAATGTGTATGTGAATCTCCTCCATTGTTAAAATGCAGACTCGGATCCAGCAGGTCATCAGTGGGGCTGGGACTCTGAAGGATGAAGGGAAGATGCCGACGTTGCTGGTCTGTAGACCACCCTCTGTGCAGCAAAGCCCTGAACAGTTCCCAGGGGAGAAATGGGAACGGGGAGAGGGATCCCTCTTTGGTTTAGGGATGTGTGTGTGGAGGGGCCTTACTTCCTAGTGACTAGTTACAACCTTGTACTCTCTTCAGCTCCATGCAATGGGATTGGTTTGCTTGACCAAAATTTTAAATTAATCACTCAGATTTCCGTTCTTGTTGCCTGATGCTCAGCCATAGTAAATTCAATTTTCATTTTTTAGAAATAACATCTTACAAAATACTCTGATTTCTCATGTTGGTAACACTCAATCAGATTTAAATTAAGTTTCTTAAAATTTTTGTTTTTCCTACTCTGTATTTGGGGGCAGAAGTGAATAGAGGGGTCCGAAGAAGAGGCCGGAGGAGACACCAGAGTCTTATCCTCCGCTGTGCTTCTCATTGACTGCTGGAAGAAATAGTTTGTCTGAGAAACTGAAGTGCCTGAGCAATTCATTTAGCTGCTGGAAGAAATCCACCTCACAAGCCCAGCCTAGAACCAAAGCTGAGTGACCCAGGCTGGTCCACACCCCACCTCCCACTGACTCAATGATGCCTCACAGGGAGAGAGAAGGCTGTGAGCAGATACAAAAAAAAGCTACATTTCCATGACTCACTCTTGCTCTGGTAACTTTTTAGCAGAATGGAATGCATAAGAGAGGGCAGTCAGCCTCAGAGTCTCCCACCCCCAGGGCCTTGGCAGAGGTACTGGCCACAGTGCAGACGTGCCCAGCAACCCAGGCACAGTGCCTGTCAGGTAGGAGCATGGACTCCGCCTTGCATGGAGGGAGGACAACAAGGCAGGGAGCTAGGGGAACGGGCTGGAGGCAGCACATTGGTGAGGAAGCTGACCAATTTCATCCATGATCATAGGTGAGCAGTTCTCCAGAGCTTTCTACAAAGATTTGGGGAGATAAGGCAGAGAAGGGGGATTTTGCTGGGGCTGAGGCTCTGCATTTACCCATAGGAATGAAAGCCTATGTCTGGTAATCCAGTCTATTCAAAACCCCAAGTGTGTGGGTTACCCATTCTATAATCCATGAGATGGATCAGTGGATTGGAGCGGACACGCCCTTCAGTTAAAGTAGCTCTTTTCTTTCTTGTGGAGCTTCTGTGTGTTGTCCACTTGAGGAAAGCATCTCTAGACTACACACCCTGAGCAGGTGCTCTTGAAGAACTTGGCCAGCACCAGGACTCTATGACTTGCTTTTGCTGTGAGTAAGGAAGCAGTGGGCTTCTCAGGGCCAGGGGCAAGCCAGGAGAGGTTACAGTTAAAGAGAGGATTCTTAGGAACTATGTTCAAAGAGGTTTCCAAAGTCTGAGCCCTTCATAGCCCAACAGCTCTACGTGCTGATGAAGTTCAGCTTTCAGTAGACACAAAGCCATTCAAGACTGTCTTAGCACCGTTTAGGGCAGGGAGACAATCTTTGAGACAGGTGATAGAATCTCTGGAAAAAAATGCTGGTGGGCAAGGCCCCAGACCTCGCAGGCTGTTTTAAACCAGCAATTCAAAAGCTATTGCTCAAGCACCTAGCCTTGCAGTGTTCAAATTCAAGCCCCAACACCAGCTGGCCTCAGCAGCTCTGAATGTCCCCAGGCAGGGAGGCCATTTCTAAATTAACCAAGACCCAGATCAGAGACCTCATTCTACCATGATTGAAATATTCAAGTAATGGGATTTTGAATAAATTAGTTATTCATCATGAAAAAGGTATTCTAGATAAATACCATAGCTCATTGCTATTCTAAGCTGTCCACTAGTCATTTCTTTTAAGGAAAAATATAGAAAAATTAATGTGGTTCTGAACAGTGATCTGCTTAATGATTTCAAAGTTTTTATCTGGAGAGGATTTCAATAAACTACTTTAAAAGACGTGGAATGCAAAAAAAAAAAAAAAAAAAAAATTGTGTGAAGGGCTTGTATAATTGCTGAAAGGTTGGTTCTCCAGGGCTAGAAATCAACGAAAAGGGTGAATGTTATAGAAAGATTTTTAAGTACTTATTCAGGAGAAACTAAATAGAAAATCAATCAGGAAAATTAAAAATTCATAAATCCAATTGCTTCTAATTGACTCAGAACATAGCACAGAATTCAGAATGTTTGTCTGTGAACAGCTCAGTCTCTTGAAATTATGACTCTTATCACAGGAGAGAGCATTTGGGTTACATTTTTTTATTCTGTCAAAGAAAACTCATCAAGGCCAAAGCAATCCCGCAAATGACTCAAGCTGAAAAACTCTTCATTTTGGCTGTCTATGGAGGAATTCCTACTGAAGATTTACTCAGGCCAGGAGAAGACACATTTTTATTTCAGATCTGTAAACATTTATTAAGCCCTTACTATGTACACAGCACCAGCCTAGCCCCAGTGGGAGATACACAGTTCATAAGCTACTGTTCCTGAGGTGTCACCATTTAGAAGGGGAAATGGATGAAGGTCTAATTAACGTTAGGACAAAGACTCATGTAATAAGCTGTTAATAACAGAGATATCACCACCAAGTGTGAAAGGAGACAGGGAACACAGATAATTTCGGATGGAGGGAATCTGGAGCATTTGCTTTAAGAAGGTGAAATCTGTTTCAAGGGTAAGAAAGAATTCCACTTTGGACAAATGTTCATTGGAAATACAAGCTGGGCTTGGGGAATGTGGAATATTTTATAATAACTTGGAGAAGTGGGGACAAGGTGAAATGCTGAAGAGAGTGACATTTATACTTAGCGCCCTCGTCTCTGTCTCTCCCCTGTGTGCCCTTGGGGGCCATTCCTTCTTTGTGTGCTCCCCTCTTTCTCTTGTTAGGATGAAAATATTCCAGTAAATATAGATGCCCTTCAATACATAGTATTATTGCCTTAATAGGTTACCCCTCCCAAGGAGCATTTGCTTCCTACAAATTTAATTCTTTTTAGTGCATTAAGGTATAGAAGAACTCAAGAGATGGAAGTAGTCATAATTCAAACAGCAAGGACAACTTTAAGAAGCTGCTGGTCCCCTCTTTTCTTTATAATGAGCATCTGTAACATTCCAAAGCTTACTCAATGTTTGTTTTAATAACAGACACTGGGAGGGAGGGAGTCATAATTTCAAGAGACTGAGCTGTTCACAGACAAACATTCTGAATTCTGTTAAAGTTCATTTCATTATAAACAAATAAACCATCCAGAGGACTGAAGGATGGTGTGTTCAGACTGATGTGGCAGCCGCCGAGGAAGAATTAGAAGTAGTGCCCATTAATAAGCTATGATCTTTCTGAAAGAACAAAAAAAGGCAGCACCAGGACCCACTCATTCTTATATATGTCAGCTTTCCTTTCAGCGCTATTCTTGCTAACGTTTAAATGCCAACATCACGACCCTGGGGCCCCAGGGACTCCACACAATAAATCCCCATGAACTGACACTCTTCTGCGGCTCATAATATCTTTCACCTGCTTTGCAAACCAGCCCTCTTTTACTAAGTAGCACAGATGAATATTTTAAAAGTCTTTCAAGAAAATACAGTAAAGTATTCCATCAGAAAATTTCTTGCTTTCCTTTGCAATTCAAAATACTTGATGGGATCTGGGAATGGAGAATTTGGACTGCTCTTTTCATTCTTCCCTTCAGATCAGAGTGGGTGCGGTTAGAGAGAGGTGAGGGTGCAGCGATGGGAGCTTAGTGTTGGGATTCAGCATTCAGTTCAATGCAAGGAACATTTATTACATGCTTTTTGGGTTGAGTGGTTCAAAATAATATCAAGTGTCAGACACAGTATTAACAATAAAAATATTTTATGCAATTATGGTGCAGGTAATTGATTATCTCATTTAATCCTACCAGCTCTATAGCTGGTATTATACTACTATTATCACAATTTCCATATGAGGGACCAGGTACAGAAATTAATTTAAGACGTACAAAAATAAAAATGAAAACAAAACAACCCCCTAAAGCCAACCAACTAACCAACCAAAAAATACCATGCCTAGGGACTCAACTGTTAAGTGATTAAGCCAAGAATCCCACTTGGGCCTGACTCTTCAGCCTGTGCTCTCAGCCCCTGCTGGGAGCGTCAGGGCAGGGAAAGAATGGGGGAATCTCTCTCTCTCTCTCTCTCTCTCTCTCTTTCTTTCTTTCTTTTTTAGAAACAGGCTCTTGCTCTGTCACCCAGACTGGAGTACAGTGGCATGATCATAGCTCACTGCATGGTGTAGTGCTGAGCTCAAGTGACCCTCCTGCCTCAGCTTCTTGAGTAGCTGGGGCTATGGGAGCACTATCATGCCCCGGTAATTAAAAAAAAAAATCTTTTGTAGCGATGGAGTCTTGCAATGTTGCCTAGGCTGACCTTAAACTCTTAGCCTAAAGCCATCTTCCTGCCTTGGCCTCCCAAAGGGCTGGAATTACTAGCAAGAGCTACTGTGCCTAGCCTTATATTTTTTATACTTTTTCTGAAAACTTAAGAGGTTTTCTTTTGGGGTTAGCAAGAAATCCATTTTGCCTCATACCTGCCATTCCTATGAGACAACCCCTCCTTTCCATCTAATCCTGCCACTGTGGCCACAGCTGATGGGACCACAAACATAGCGGAATGAAAGCACTCTCTAGGCAGAGGAAATAATAGCCTTTGAGAAGATCTCCATTAGGTAACATTTTGTAGAAACTGGGAAGAGGGTGGTATGAAAGAAAAGACGGAGAAAGGAGAAGAGATGAGTGAAGCCAGACTAGCCCTGCAGTTCGATGGTTCAGCACCCTTTAAAACTTTGTTCTTTAAATATTTGTTCAGCATTTGTTAAATGAGAGGCTGAGCGCTGCCCAGGAAAAGGGCAGAAAACAGGCTGTGCTCATTTGTTCTGCTGTTCTGATTTAGCTCTGACCTCAAACATCACAGGCAACTCAGCAGAGCAGAAGGTCTATGGGAAACAGGTCCTACCCACTCCACGTTGCTCCCTCAACCCTCCCTCACATCTCATTCCAGCCACTATCTCTTGTCCCTCCACCATGCCGCTTGGGGTCTGATCCCTCCACCCACACCAAAGTGTCTTAACTTTCCAAGACAGGCGGTAATCTCTGCAAGGAGACACAGAAGGTGTCCAATGGAATTGCTCCAAGCCTGTCCTTGACCTATCTCCAATATTTTGACAGATGAGTTTCAGGGGTCAACTTCATGGTCCATAGGGCATTGACTTATATGGGCTTTGGGGCTATTGGAGGTTTAAATGGAAGTGATGTGGCTTGTGTCAGACTGCCCTGGAGGCAGTGGACAGTATTCTGCACTGGCCATGACTGGTGGGTCTGGAGGGCTGAGGGTGAGAGGGATGAGGAGAACAATACTTCCCAATCTGGAGCCTGTGCAAGTGCTTAGCTTTGTTTGTTTTTCTAAAATAGTAATCATTGCTGTCACTGTCATTGTCATAATTTGCAGGGCTCAGTACAAAATTAAAACACAGAGCCCCTTAAAAATTTCACAGTAATGACAGCAAGTGGGAGGTCTCTCTTCACAAAGAGCCGGTGTGACAGCTCAGATCACATGCCCATGAAGCCAGCCCTGCTCTGAGTCATACCTTCCCTGTGCTGGAATTTTCTGTTGGTAACTCAGCCATGCTGTTTTTACTTCTTGTTTCATTCTTCATTGACTTTACTCTGCTTTCTTCTGTGATAGTTTCTGCTTCCTGCTTTCATTCTCTATGTCATTTGGCCACTGTCCTTACCCCTGACTGATGATTGCCTCTGAATATCTCATTTTTAGACCCTGTATAGGAGAGGGTCTGATACATTGAAATATCTACTATAATCTAGTAGAGACTGATTTCGTTGGGAAGGTCATAGGTTGACTCTGACTCAGGTGTCCACTCTGGCCAGGCTGATGGGGCACATGGACAGATGGGGGTCCTGGGTAGGGAGGCACAATTGTAGCTTGGACTCTTCCCCAATAAAAAACACAGGAGTGCGTCCTTGTCCAGACTCTAGAACTGTAGAGATTATAGGAGACACAATAGGGTCTTTCTTCCTGCACTCACAGGGCTTATAAACTTACTGGAGAGAAAGAGCCTAACAGCTTAAGTCATGCTTGGAGGTACCTGGAGGACTGTGATAAGAAATGCCTTTCACTGGTGACCGTTGCCCCGTGCCCACTGTCCTCTCCTGGGAAAAGGCTGGGAAGGCAGGCTGTCCGAGCCGCATGCCCAGCCCCACCACTTACTTGATTTTATTGTGTTTGAGCATGTCTTTTTTTTCTCTGTGCTTTAATGTTCTCATTTAATTAATAAAATTATTGCATTAAGAGCACAGTCCCAATCTCAGTTTTGTGAGATTAAATGAGATCACATATTCTTGGCTTGGTAAATTATTTGACCTAGAATTTTCTATCATGTCAAACTGTTCTCTCTTCCTTTATTTCTAAATCTCTCATGCCCCTTTTGAATAGGCACATCTCACCTCTCTGCATCCAGAAGGTCCATGCTCTTTGCTGCTCCTGTGATTTTGCTCAGAATAGTTCCAACACCTAATGTGTTCTTTTTTTTTTTTAACCCCTCTCCCATTTAAGCATAATCTATCTTCACAGCCCAATTTAAGTCCCAAGACTTTCTTGAAACACTGCTTAATGATTTCAATCCATATACAAGGCCTCATGGAGCAAGATTAGGTGTTGAAAGCACTTAGACCTCAGAGTGCAGCCCCCTTTACAGCTCAGGAAATTGAGGCTGACAGCCTAACCTCTCTTTCCTCATCTCCTACTTACATCACTCATCTATATCCCCCATCATGGCATTTAATCATCCCTTGCCTCTGTTCCTCCTGCTTCCTGTCATAAAAGCCACTCATCTTAGCCTTCAGATCTCAGTTCAAATGATTCTCTCTCAACTAAATCTTCCTTGCCCCAGAATAGATCAATCCTACAGTTATGCTTTCTCATAGCTACCTGGTTTTCCCCTCGACAAACTTCATCAAAAGGCAAGCCAGGAATTAATGCAGCAGTTAGTTGTCTAATGCTGTCTCCCCCACTCACCTAAACGAACACTTTTGTTGTTGTTTAAAATCAAATGTTTAGTGGATGCCTATGTACCGACTATATGTGTGGCAGTGTGCAGGCAGATTTGGTCCCTGTCTTCAGGGATTCTACCTAAAGCTACAAAATTAAGAAGTGAAAATAAGCTGCTAGAACTTTGGGGAACTCCCAAGCACTAGAAGTAGCTTTTTAAAAAGTGAATGGTACTGGAAATTTCTCTCCCACTAAATTGAACCGAAGTGGTACAGTGAGGTCTAACATAAGCTGATAGATTGCTGCAAACATAAGCTGATAGAAACATCTCAGTTTCCAGATAGCATAACAAAGAAAATGAAATTCCACCTGCTTCAGGCTAGGTTCTTCTTTCAAAAGACAAGAGTCAACATTTGCTCTAGTCTTAGTTGTCAAAACTGATCTAATGCTTCATTTTTTCCAATTATTTGTTTTCTGAGGAGCAGCTTAGCTCTTTGCTATAGTGACAGCACGACCCATGAACCTGAATTCTTGTCTTCCTTTGTTATCTAATCAGAACGCAAACAAGACCCTTCATTTTAAGGTCAAGGGCTTCTTTTATCCTTCATTTAAAGGAACTAAATTCTTCTGAAATGACACTACATTATAAACATTCAATCCATTCAGGTGAGACTAGTAATTTTGTAGGCTTCAAATTGTCCACTTCCTGCTAGTCTGTTAGAAAATATTGCCCCAGAGATTACAAAGTTCATAGCATCCTTAGAATGTTACCAGTTGCCAAATGAGCATTTCTGCTTAGCAATGTCTACAGGCACTTCAATATCAATAAGGTTCAAATTATGATGGGGTGAATCTCTTTTTATTCTTAGTATCTGTCAATGACACCTCCAAACCAGAAATCTGAGATGTGCTCTTGACTCTTTATTTAAATACAAAATCCTGCTGTTTTTATGTAAACATCTCCTGAATTTGCTTCTCAATCCCTTCCCTCCATCCCTCTTGCCCCCCCCCTTCCATTCCTCCCCTCCTTGCCCCACCCTGGATCCAGATCTTCATATCTTTATTACCCTTGAAGGTACTTGAACGGCAGCTTGATCATTTTTCTCAAGCCTTCACTCTTGTCTCTCTGAATCTCAAACTCCCATTGCACCCCAATGATCTGTTTGTAATTCTGATCTTGTCACTTTCCTCTTCAAACCCCTACAGTGGTTTTCAATTATCACTCAGCAGTTTTTCTCTAGGGGATGGGACTCTTTCTCAATTTGGAGAGGGACAGGAACTTGGTTCATTGTGCTGGACTGTCCATCACACGGCCAGACATTAGGCATCACTGGCTGCGGGCTACCAAATGCCATTGCAAAGCCCCCAGTCATTGTGGTTAGCAAAAAATGTGCACACAGTTCCAAATATGCTTGCTGCTGCACCAGATGATAATCACCTCTAGAAGTCTGTACTTTCTTTAGGGCCTGTAAAGCCCTCCAACACCTGTGACCCCTCCCCAGCCGTCTGCATTCTTTCCTCCCACTTGGCTCACTGTTATTGGTGGACTGCTGTGCAGCTCCACCTGCCCGAGTCCCCTCCTGCCTCCTTAACCAGATAATGCCTTCTCAGTTCAGGGTCTCTGCCCTTCTTTTATTATTTTTTTAAATTTCAATAGATTTAGGGGATATAAGTGATTTTTTATTACATGGATGAAGTGTGTAGTGATGAAGGCTGGGCTTCCCCTGAGTAACTCCATTGTGCCCAGTGGGTAATATTTCATCCCACACCTTCCTACCTACTCCCCTTCTGAGCCTCCAAAGTCCATTAAGTTCCTCTGTTGGACAGTTTGTACCCACAGCTAGCTTAGTTCTCATGTATAACCACGCATGTGGTATTTGGTTTTCCCTTCCTAGGTTACTTCACTCAGGGTAATGGTCTCTAGTGCCATCCAGATTGCTGCAAAAGACATTATGTCATTCCTTTTAATGGCTGAGGAGTACTCCACGGGCTATATACTACCTTTTCTTTATCCACTCATCCGTTGATGGGCACTTAAGTTGGTTCTATACATTTGGGTGCTGGTGTCTTTTTGATAGAACAACCAGAAGCTCTCCTAGGGGAGTCTTCCTGACCTTGTCCCCTGATCGCCCTTCTCCCCTTACTCTACCACTGACTGGACAAATGCCTCTCTGGGTGCACCCAGCACCCTGTAATACTGTCACAGCACTCAGTACCACCTTGCAATGCCCCTGGGCTCTGCTAGCATTTCTGGGGAAAGTGCATTGGGGCCTTCCAGGCCCTGCTCTGTGGAGGCACTTGTGGTCTGGATTGGTCTCCCAGGGCTGCAATAGCAAAAGTAAAACAACAGTGATGCATTTGCTCACAGTGCTGGAGGCCCTATGTCCAAAATCAAGGTTTTAAACATTTGCTAAGGCAGTATTTTCCAACCTTTTTTTCTTTTTCTAATCTCATAGCACACTTGAACCTACAGTTAAACTTCCATAGCACACTGAAATTGTGTTGATCAAAAACAAACAAACAAAAAAAGTAAAAAAAAAAAAAAGAATACACTTACTGTGATTTGAACTTCTTAGGGATTTAATTAATGATCTTTAAATTTTTTCTCAGCACACCTAAGATCCTCTCCTAGCACACTAGTGTGCTGTGGCACACTGGTTAAAAATCACCACTGTCAAGGCCCCAGGAGGCAATCCCTCCCTGCACCTCCCAGCTTCTGGTGGCTCCAGATGCTCCTTGTCTATGGCTGCCCAGCTCCAACCTTTGCCCCCATTTTTATGTGCCCTCCTTGTCTTCTCTGTCTTCTCATTTTCTGTTCCTTCCAAAGACACTTGTCACTGGAGTTAGGGCCACGCTAAGGATGGTCATCTCAAGATCCTTAATCACAACAGAAAAGACCCTTTTCCCAAATATGATCACAGGTTCTGGGGGTCAAGAAGGTGGGTATAACTTTTGGGAGGCCACCATCCAACCCACTGGATCTCTAATTCCAGGGATTTTAGCTTCTTAACACAGCAGCATTAGACTAGGTGACTTGATAGCTGAATATTGAGATGGGAGTATTGATCCCTGAGAATTAAATCACCTGTCACCTGGCAATCACTAGAAATATCCATGGCCAAATTCTTTCTCTTTTGCTTTCATTTCCCTGCACTCATAGGTCTGTCTTTCTCTGAGTATCTTTCAATGTTAATTTTTAAGAGCTTTTTAAACTTTTCACTGAGTGAGATGTTGAGGCTTCAGCAGAGGAAGCCTAATAGAGTCCCTTGTCCTCCTAAGCCTCAGCTTCCTAATAAGGAAGATGATGACTGTTGGTCATGATGGGAGGTAAAGAAAAGTGGTGGCCTCAGAAAGGCAGAACATCAAGGTCATTAAGCTCAATTTCCTGAGCTGTAAAGACAGGTTGCACTCTGTGGTCTGTTTTCAACACCAGGCACTTCTCTGCAATTTCTGTACCTGGATTGAAATAATCAAGGAAAGTGACATGAAGGCCTTGGGTCTCAAGCTGGGCCATGCAGCTAGATCAGGCCTCTGCCTGCGGGAAGGAGAAGGGAGGACAATTCATCCAGCCTGAACATAAGCATGGGGGCAGGATCTCACTGCCCTGCAGAGGAGGAGGAACTGACTTAGAAATGAGAAGAGCAGGGTTTAGAAGGAAGATAAGGATGAAACTGAAGACATGCAGGACCTCAGAGGCCAGTCTGCTGCAGGTATGGAGTCACAGAGCTGCTGAAGGCCTTCCAAAATGGGTGGAAAGATAGGACTGGAGCTCATACGTGTCAAAGGAGCATTTGCCTTTCAGGAAAAGTGTTTGAGACACTAAACAGTGGTGAGATCAGAAACTAGAAGCCAACTCGACGTGCTGTCGCAGTTGCCCATGTATATTTGCCGAGCTGTATGATAGGAGGGAACCTGGAATGAAGGCAATTGGTAATGTTAGAATTACCATCGATTTATTAACTAGTGTCAATTTTCAAGAGAAAGGCATGTCAAATTATGCCAATGTTAGGGGCCTAGAAAACACCCAGAAATCAGGACACATGGGAATAGAGATTGAAAAAATGATGAGTTTGCTTGGGGACACGTTGAGTTGTGGTAACAGCAGGACATTCATATAGAAATACCCAGCTGTTTGTTAGAGCGCCTCATTGTTGTACTGTCACTGTGCAGCACTGTCCTGTCATAGTCTGTCCTGACAGCCGACTCGTCTCCATGGCTCCTGGAAAGACAAGCTCCTAACTCCACACAGGCATTCTCTGTCCTATCGTGAATGTGACCTTTTCATTCATTTGTAGTGTCTCCTCCTGAATCTTTTGTCATGTTAGCATCCACTTTCCATCTCTAGTTGTTGAAAAAGAAGCACAAAGGGCAGTGGGGGCAGCATCTATTTATTTATTTGTTCAATAGATATTTACTGAGTACCGATTTTATGCCAGGCACTGTACTAGGCACTGGGCATCTAAGAGGGACTGAAACCAACTTGGTCCCCTTCGTGGTGGGGCAGATGGACAGCAAATGAGGGTGACAAGTACAAGAAAGGAAAGTGCTTGTTTACTAAAGCTCAAAGATCTGGGTGGAGGGCTTTCCTAGAAGTAGATTTTAAGTAGATCCTGGGGAGTTTGTTTAGGGCAGGGCCGCAGTGCTACAGGGTAGCATGACTCCAGGGGGAGCCTCTTACATTGTACTCACGGTCAGTGGGTCCCCCAGGGGTATGCAAAAATGCCACCCACAATAAGGTTGAAAGTTAAGGAGGGGGTGGGCTGGGGTGGGGATTAGACTTTTGATCAGAGGAGAATCTTAGAAAATTCACTGCAGCCCGGGTCTTACAGGGACCTCTGAGTTGATCAATGTTTATACTGACTCATGCTGACTAAACTCATAAGGCATTAATAAGTATAAACCCACCCACATAGCTGTTTGTTAATTTTCATGAGAAATTAGAGTATATATCTGTCATGTAGAACTGAGATTGACAGCTTTGAGGTGCTGACTCATGCTAACTTAACTCCCCAAACATGAATATATGCAAGGCAGCACACCGGGTGTGTTAATTTTCTATGAGAAACAGAGTCTATCTGTCAAGTAGAGCAGAGATTGACAGCCTGTCCTCTGCCTGTGTGGGGGGCTCCCCGGGAAGCCCAATTATCCCAGAGTTTCATGGTGAGCCTGAAATCAGAGGAAAGAGCAGTTGGTTACATGACCTGAAGATTTATAGACCCCAAGTTCTATGTCTGATACATCCATCTCCTGCCGGGGACAGGCTCAGAGGGCTTGTCAGAAGAAAGGGGCGACATGGGGACTCTGCACACAGCGACCTCTTGGTGCCAAAGCACATTAACCCTCTGGATTCTCATAGTCTTCTTTTCAATGTGTGAACGCTAACTGCAGCCTGTGATAACACATTCAGTGTACAACTTTATAAATTCAATGTTTGTGTTGATTTTAGGAATTTAACCCCAGTGCACCTTCATGGTTTAGGTTCTTGGTGGCATCTGTCTGCTGTCCTCAGTCCTATCCAGACTTACAAACTAATTTGGTATCTTGGGCCATCAGCAACTGCTCTAGGGTTTAGGGAAGGCTGAATGAAAACCAGCCCGTGACCAGGTAAAAGGCAGGGTTGCTTTGGTAAGTCAGATTGCGAAGAAGATTGGAGCTCACCTCTGCAGACCTCCTGCACCCCTCTGCTGGTATCTGCGCAGGCCTGGGTGAGCACTAGACTGGGGGAGCAGTGTGTCCAGGCTCTGGGTCCTACCCCACCAGGATATCCAATGTCCACAAAGACATCTACGTCTTAATCTCTAAAGCCTGTGGACACAGACCTTAGATGGCAAAGGGATCTTGCAGATGTGATTAAGTTAAGGCTCCTGAGATGGGGAGATGATGGTAGATTTTCTGGACCCCATACAATGACATGGTCCTTATAAGATAAGGGAAAGAGGGAATCAGAAGAATGAGAGAAGGCCATGTGAGGGTAAAAGCAGAGGCCAGAGGTTTGAAGATGCTGTTCTGCTGACTTTGGAGATGGAGGAAGGGACCAGCAGCCAAGGAATGTGGTGACCTCTAAAAGCTGGCAAAGGTGAGGAAAGAGATTTTCCTCCAGAGCCTACCAAAGAAACACTGCCTTGTTGACATTTTAATTTTAGGACTTCTGACATACAGAGCTTTATGATAATAAATTTGTGTTTTTTACGCCACTAAGTTTGGGGGTGATTTGTTACAACGACTATCAGAAGCTGATACATTTGTCTTCTCCTGTCTCTGGCACCTGCCTGATGATTTTATTCCAGCCCTCAAGATCCCCAGTCACTCTGTAACAGTCAAGAGTCTGTTGGTGGGAGATAAGTCACCAGAGTTTGCACAGGGTAAAGAGTTGTATTTCTCAATAATGGTGCAGTGTTAAAATCCACAGCTCATTGCTGCCTATGCATAGTGGTGATTCCATGCCCTGGGCCAAAAATACAGTTCCTCTGTCACTGCCTGTGTCTGACACAGCCCTCCTGGGGAACCCAGGAGCACCCAGGCTTCCTTTGAAACTCATTCAGATAAGCTCTACAGGGGCCTTAAGTAAGATGAGAAACAGGCCGAAGAGTCTCATTATGATGCAGGTTTCGTATCAAAATGCACAATCAACTGACTGGAACAGGAAATAATTAATCAGGACATTACAGAGCAGTTAAGTATAATTAATTCATACAAAAGAATGTGAGTGTACAGTTTTAGTTGCTACAGTGATTTTATTTCCCTGCAAACTTAGTTCCAGATAAACAAACAGAATAATCTTTTCAGGTTTTCCATGACTCATGAGTTCTTTCCTCCTTTCTAGTTAACAAAAATATTATTAAACTCATACACTAACACCTCCAAGTTGATCATATTCTGAATAAAGAAAACCTCTGTGCTCATAGTAAATGAGAAATTAACTGGGTCATAGAAATCACTTTCCACTTGTTTGCACATGTGTGTGTGTATGTGTGTTAGGAAGAATCTTAACAGTTGGTGTTGAATAAAATCTGGAGGGAAATTTTGATTTCTGCACTTGATCTTAGCCCAAAGGCCAAGAAGCAATGAAAATTTGACTTTTGCCTAAACACTTAAAATCTAAGCAGAATGCATCAAAAATGTATGTTGTGGAAACACAACATCTGAAAAAGTGACTTAATCTCAAGGGTAAACTTATGTATATCATGTAGGTTTTTCTTTCCTCTTATCTTTTTTCTTTTCCTGAAGCTAAAATCTCTCCATAAGGAAAGAGGTGAAAAATGTTAGGCAATGAACTGGCTATAGCAGCAACATCATTGGTCCTCATCGCAGTTCTCCTGTCATAGACAGGACACTCAAAAAGTCAAAAAGACATGCCCCATGAACTGGGCTTTATGTAGAGGTGGAAAAATTCATTGTGCAGTAGTGTGGAGGTAATATTTTCTCTCTTTTGTGGCTCCAGAGAGCACAGTATGTCCTGTCAAGCTGGAAAAATTGAATCAGGTTGGTGTGATGGATGATGAATGTTTGGAAATGCAGAGCCATCAAGGCCACAACGGGGAAGGCAGGGCTCCTAGACAGCTTTTAGCAGGCCATAGGGCTTCTCTCTCCCCGATGGACCGCTGTGAGGCATCCATTTACTTCCCAGATAAACCTGATCACAAAGGTCATGTGATGTCCTATTATGTGACGAATATAGACAAGCTTTGATTTCTGATCTAATTCACAGTGTAATGATGTTTCAGTCTCTTAACAGTCTTAATTCTTGCATTTGGAATCAGTCTGCTTCCCAAGAACTTTACTTTGATGCTTTCCAATCTCTATCTTCACTGTAGGATGTAGTTTTCGAGATCAAAGTTATGACTCACCAATGGGATTATAAATAAATTTACTGGATCAAAACCAATATTTTCTTCTGTTTCAAAGACATAAAATAGAAAAGAAAGTATCAGAATATGTCACATAGCAAGGACGATAGCATGTGCTATCATTAATTTCAATGACAATATATGTGCATATATTTATATATTCATGTCATACCAGATACACTCACCTACACACCTACATTTCTGTCTGTAATTGGTTATTTACTAAAAATCAAATGGTTGTCAAAAAGTTGGAAAACAGGACCACAAACAATTCAATAGCAAAAAAATCACATAATCCAACTTAAAAATGGGCAAAAGATCTGAATTGACATCCAAGTATATGAAAACATGCTTAACATCACCAAGCATTAAGGAAATGCAAATCAAAACCACAATGAGATATCATGCCATTGCAGTTAGAAGGGCTATGATCAAAAGAAAGAAAAATAGAAAATGCTGGTGAGGACGTGGAGAAAAGAGACCTCAAATTCTGTTTGTAGGAATATAAATTAGTATAGCCATTATAGAAAACAGTATCATGGTTTCTAAAAAAAAGATAAATAGAACAACCATATGATTTAGCAAACCCACCACTGGGTAATTACCCAAAGGGAAGGAAATCAGTATATCAAAAAGACAGCTACACTCCATGTTTATTGCAGCATTGTTCACAGTAGCCTGGATATGGAGTCAACCTAAGTACCCATCAACAGATGAGTGGATAAAGAAAATGTGGTGTATGTACACAATGAAATACTATTCAACGATAAAAAAGAATGAAATCCTGTCATTTGCAGCAACATGGATGAGCCTGGAGGACGTGATGCTGAGGAAATAAACCAGGCATGGGAAGATAAACACCACATGCTCTCACTTATATGTGGGAGCTAGAAAATATTGAGTTCATAGAATTGGGAAGTAGACTAGTTGTTATTAGTGGGAAGAGGAAGAAGATAGGGAATGGCTAGTTATCAGACACAAAATTACAGCTAGTTAGGAGGAATAGGTCCCAGTGTTCCTTAGCCCTGTAAGATAAATATAGTCAACAATAATTTATTGTATAATTTCCAAAATCTGGAAGAGAGAATTCTGAATATTCCCAACACAAAGATAAATGTTTGCAGTGATAGATATAGTAATTACCCCAATTTGGTCACTATACATTGTATAAATGTATCCAAATATCACTCTGTATCCCATGCATGTGTACAATTATTACACGTCAACTAAAAAGGAAATAAAAAGAAAAATAGTTTGGAGATTTCTGCTGTGTGTGTTGGGCTAATTTATTTTATTTTAGGAGTTTTTCTCTTTTTTTTTTTTTTTAAATAGGTCACAAAGCATAGTGAATATAGTTAATAATTGTGGATTGTACATTTTTAAATCACTAAGACAGTAATTTTCAAATGGTCTTACCACAAAAAATAAAAAGTATTTGAGGTGATGGATATGTTAATTAGCTTGATTCCATTATTTCATACTGAACTCATAAATCATAATCACTTTGTAACCTACAAATACATACAACTATAATTTTTCAATGTAAATTACAAATAAAATAAATAAATGTGTATCTGATTTCTAAACACAAAAAGAGCAGATCTTTAAACACACACACACAAAAATAGTGCTGAATTAAAAGAATCACCAAAGATCATCGTGGAAGCCTTCACAAGGTCTGCCCAATAATTTTTTCCCAACCTTCATATTCTTATTTTTCATTTCCAAAGCATGTAGTCCCTATCATTAGCTCATATCACTTTTAGTGACCAAATTGGGGTAATTAGCGTATCCATCACCACAACATTTATCTTTGTGTTGGGAATATTCAAAATCCTGTCTTTCAGATTTGGAAATTATACAATAAATTATTGTTAACTAATATACATTGTATAAATGTATCCAAATATCACTCTGTGTCCCATGCATATGTACAATTATTACACATCAACTAAAAAGGAAATAAAAAGAAAAATAGTTTGAAGACTTCTGCTGTGGATGTAGGGCTATTTCAATAGCTGTCTCACCTGCAGAGATGTACAGTGAAAAGCATGATGACGCTAGTCTGTACTGGGAAAAGAAATGCTAGAACTAAAAAAAGGGGGTCGGGAAGACACATGAGGCATGCTAATGGTGGCTACTTTGGTCCTCACTACTGCCTTGGACAAATTAAAGTCTCCAGGAGGTCTGCTCATACATGTGCTTTCCCCCTGAATGGCTATGAGATCTCTTTCCCTCCTAGTCATGTGTTTATACAGAATGAGTTCCTGTGTGCTAAATGGGACTCAACATGATTGATTAGTGTGACATGTGCAGAGTCTCTTAGGGCCAATAGAGAAGTAGATTGTGTAGACAGAGGGAAAGGTCTGTTGTTTATTGACACAACCCCTTTATTGTGCTAAGCGTAATGGAAATGTCTAAGAAGAGTTGCAATGGCCTAAGCCTGCAGTCCCCACCCCTGGGGTGTCAGACCAGTACCACTCTGGGGCCTATCAGGAACCCGGCTGGACAGCAGGAGGCGAGCAGCTGTGAGGAAGCAAAACTTCACCTGCCTTGCAGCTGCTCCCCATCACTCGCATCACTGCCTCAGCTCCGCCTCCTATCAGATCAGCAGCAGCACTGGCCTCTCATGGAGGCAAGAACCTTACCCATGAACAAACCACACGTGTGCATGATCTAGGTTGTGTATTCCTTATGAGAATCTGATGCTTGGTGATCTGAGGTGGCACTGAGGTGATAATTTGCAGATGCACTGTAGTGTGTTTGCAGATGCACTGGGGAGCAGCTGTGAATACAGATTATCATTAGCAGAGAGGCTTGACTGCACAGAGAGCAGAATAAATCAATTGCTTGTAGACTCATATCAAAACCGTCCCCTCCGCCTCCTCACCTCTTGTGGAAAAATTGTTTTCCATGAAATGGGTGCCTTTTGGTGCCAAAAAGGTTGGGAACTGCTGGCCTAAGACAGGATTCTTGAGCAAGAGCTAGATGGCACCATATGCAGCATTTCAGTGCTAGAGCTGTACGGTTAGAAGGATAAACAATGCTTTTGTTGCAGAAAGTCTCCATCTCCCTACTCTTTCTTTGTTTAACTAAAACAAAAGTTGGTATAATGCTGTTTTACTTAAAGTTAGGGTGACTGGTTTAAAATTTTCAATGTACTGCAGAAAAGACTGTATTAGAGAGACCTGTTATTTGGTCCAAATCCAGGGCCGATTGTTTTTCCTTAAAATCAAAAAGACCTGTGACCAAACACGTGGCATACTCAACATCTCAGATTCGTTTTTACGTATGTTATTTGTTTTTTCAGATTAATATGAGGGTACAAAGATCAGGTTACATCATTAGCATTTGTCAGACAAAGTCCAAGTTGTAATTGACCCTTTCCCCCAGGAAGTGTGTGCACCCTTACAGTGTGCCCATTAGGTGAGAGTACACCGATCCCTCTCCCTCCTTCCTGTTCCTATCTCCCTTCTCCCCACCTGAATTTAATGGTGTTTTTCTCTCATGTGGGCATGTATTTATTTATCTATTGGTTTTATGTTAGTATTGAATACATTGGATACTTTTCCATTCTTGTGATACTTTACTAAAGAGAATGTTCTTCAACTCCATCCAGGTTAACACAAAAGATGTGAAGTCTCCATCTATTTTATGATTGAATATTATTCCACAGTAGACATATGCCATAGCTTGTTAGTCATTCATGTGTTGTTGGACACTTGGGTTGATTCCACATCTTGGCAATTGTGAGCTGAGGGTACTATTTTTTATGTATATTCTGGAGCAGTCATATTAAAAGGGCTGGTTATAAACTAAGCAGCCATCAATAGCTAATAACATCCAAAGAGACAGACAGCCAGGTATCATGTGCCTCCTAATGGATGTATAACATACCTGCTGGGCGCAGTGGCTCATGCCTCTAATCCCAGCACTCTAAGAGGCTGAGGCAAGTGAATTACTTGAGCTCAGAAGTTCAAGACCAGCCTAAACAAGAGCAAGACCCCATCTGTACCAAAAATAGAAAAACTAGCTGGGCTTTGTGGCCAGTGACTGTAATCCCAGCTATTCAGGAAGCTAAGGCAGAAGAGTTTGAAGTCGCTGTGAGCTATGATGATGCCAAGACACTCTAGCCAGGGTGACAGAGTGACATTGTCTTAAAAAAAAAAAAAAAAAAAAAAAAAGAACTACAAGAAAACCTGAACCAAGTTTACACAAACTTCCAGCTTTCAATACCAAGGTCCAGGAGTAGAAGAAAAAAGGAAACATACTAAATGATGCTATAGGGATGCCTTTTACCAAAGCCCAAATATAGGAAAGTACCAGACAAGAAGATCTGGTTCCCTTAACAACAATGACAACACAACCGATGTGAGCAAAAATCCTGAGGCCAATAAACTGTCAAAAAAGAAAAGACACTAGGTTTATACTCAGCAGACCAAAAGTCACAATATAACAAAGACATCTGTACCAGAATGTTTATTGCAGCCCAATTCATAATTGCTAAGTCATGGAAGAAGCCCAAGTGCCCATCGACCCACGAATGGACTAGCAAATAGTGGTACATGTATACCATGGAATA